>PVHY01006376.1:46267-75230 GCA_004024945.1 Uropsilus gracilis | reverse complement strand
GAAATGATAACTGTACAAAGGTGACTGAAGATCTAAGGAAAAACTGTGCTAAAAAGCCCTCCAAAGAAAAACAAAGATCTTAGGGCTTTTCTCAAAGTGGAGATTTACTATCTTCTTGGATTTCTGCTTCTTCACCATGGCACGGACAGGGAACACTTTCTCCCCCTTGACATTTTTTTCATTTCAGCATCTTGGGTGGCTGCAGGACAGGAAAATGAAAGGAGTTTCTTTTTTTAAAGTGAAAAAATATGTACTTACAATTAGTCAGCTGGACTTACTTTAGATGATACTAATTTTGTTGGCAACAATAGAAGCTTCATAGTTACAAGCCAGTTAAACTTACTTCCTCTTCAATGAGTTATGATCAGGTATTGACTTTTGTCAGTCAATAGTTTTGGTTTTGTCTTTTTTTTTGAGACTAGGTCTCGCTATTTTTGCCTGTGGAACTGTACACTCACGTTGCCTGGGGTACCACAGAGTCAAGCAATCCCCAGCCTCAGCTTCCCAGGTAGCTGGGATTACAGGCACCCACCACACCCATGCTACGGGCCCCAGGCGGGACACGAACTGCAATCCCTAGCCCCGGCCGCTTCATAGGCTAAAGCTTACAGGCATGTGCCACCATGCCCGGCCAGTCAATCGCTTCTTTACAACTCTTATCTGGGGCTTATTGGCTTTGACATCAACAATGAACATATTCATCTCTATTTTGTTTAATTTTTATTTTTAGTTATTTCCTTCCTTCTACTGACTGACTCTTGCTTGACCCTATCTTTTTAAAGTTATTTTAGGTACTTTTTAGGTTATTTGGGGGATTTTTCTTGCATCTTAATGTGGGCCTGTGTTGTAATTATCTTCCTCCTTAAGACAGCTTTGTGTACTCCCATGGATTCTAGTAGCTTGTATCATCATTTTCATTTATCTCACGGTATTTTTGCTTTTTTCTCCTTGATTCAATAGCTACTAAGCAGCATGTTGGTTAGCCTCCATGCATTCATAATTTTCTGTTTTTTTCTCTTATAGTTGATTTCTAGCTTTATGGTATTGTGAACAGAGAGAAAACTAGGCATAACTTTTTGTAGCTTTATTTGAAATCAGGTAAGAAAATAAACAAAACAGGGTACTTAATTAAACTTACAAATAGAGGCAACTGGCCTCCCAAACCTAGACACTAATCAGCTTTGTCCAAGCCCTGCGAGCAGTAGCAAGACCACACTAACCTTCAGAGGAGGCAAAAACAGATTTACTCATTAAAAAGACAAAATAAGTAAAAGTCACTAAGCACAATGTACCCCCTTTGATTATCTTACCAACCAGTTCAGTTTCTAGTCCAAAAACTGCACATGGCTCCTTCAACCATTTGCATCCACAAAATGGCACCATCCCACCTTCACGTCAAATGAAGGAATCAAGATGGTGCTGTTGCTCCTTCTTCAAAAGTGGGAGATTCAAATCCAATGAAGAAACCAGGATGGCTAGGCCGGGCATGGTGGCACATGCCTGTAAGCAGCAGTCTAGGAAGCCACAGCTGGGGGCCATGGATCATGGTTCGAGTCCCGCCGGGGGCACGTAGCGAGACCTAGTTCCAAAAAAAATATAGCTGGGCATGGTGGCACGCGCCTTAATCCCAGCTACCTGGGAAGCTGAGGCTGGGGATTGCTTGAGTCTGTGGTACCCCAGGCAACGTGATCCTGCGGTTCCACAGGCAAAAATAGCAAGACGTAGTCTCAAAAAAAAAAAAAAAATCTGTTGTTTCCTTATTTGTTATCTGTCTTGTTGATCTATTCATTGTTGTAAATGGGCCATTAAAGTCCTTTAGTAGTATTGTATTATCAATATCTCTCTTAGCTTCTGCTATTGTCTTATGTGTCTTAATGTAGAAATAAGTATTTATATATATGTTCGTGTGTATGTTATTTCTTCTTGTATTTACCCTGGATCACAGTATGGTGTCCATCTCTTGCCCTTTCTTTTAACTGGAAGTCTATTTTATCAGATGTTAAGTATGGTGGTTCCTGGGTTGCTTCTTACTTGTACAACTGTCTTTCAGCCTTTAACTCTAAATCTATGCTTATCTTGTTGGTGAACTACTAGTAAAAAAATCACATGATCATGAGCATATCAATAGATATAGAGAAAACATATGACAAGACTGATAAGAGGAACCCAGAGAGGTACTTAAAGAGATGAGAAAAATCTGAAGGAATGTGATAACAATCCATGTTGAAGGCCTGTTCAATTAAGTAAGAATCTGAGGACTCATTAATCAGGTAAAACTTTTGCTGATGAAAAATATCACCAGCAAGATTTTTCTATGAATTTAATTCTCATAATTTGTTGAATTTTCACAGAATTAACATGAGTGATGGCCTTTTGAATGGCACAGGCCCTTGGAGAAGAGTTCCAGTGCACCCCTCGATGGCCTAGGCCGCTGGTGAGGGTGGGGGGCAAAGGTGAGTTCTATACCACCAGAACCTCAAGGGACTCTGGGTCCAGGGAGCTCATCTGGGAAAGCAGGCCTCTGCCTCCACATGGGCAGGGGGTGGGAGCTACGCACCTCTACCAGGCCTGGGCTGGGGAGGGGGGATTAGTGACTCTGCTGCCTTCCAGGCCCAACCTTAGTCCCAGTTGGGCTGGGAGGAGAGAGTTGAAAGTTCCCCCCCCCACCACCCCCACCACCCTCACAGCCCTGGGAGAGGCCCCTGGCATACCTCTGCTGCAGCTTAGACTGCTGGCAGGGGTGTGGGCAGGGCATGTCCCATGCCACTGGGGTCTTGGGCTTGCAGGGTCTTGGGGTATAGGGGTCTTGGGCTGGGGGACCTGGTGTTCTCCATTATTGGGGGAGGGGTAAGGGTAGGGTGAACCCCGGGGATCTGGAGCAGGGAGAGGGGATTTGTAGGTTCTGCCTTCTAGGTCTGGCCCTGATCCAAGCCAGGCTGGGAGCAGAAGCTGAGGCCCCTTCAAAAGGCCTGGGCCCTCTGGGGAACCCCCCAGTAGGGGATAGGGTAAATCCTGCACCACCAGGCTCTCAGGATCTCAGGGTCTAGGGGTTTCAGGACTGGAGACCCTGGCCTCCACCCTTCATTGTCTGGGGGTGGGGGCAGGGTAACCAAGGGTCCTGGGCTGGGAGAGAGGATTAGTAGGTTCTGCCTTCCAGGCCTGGCCCAGAGAGCTTTGACTCAAGGTGGGAACTTAGGTCCTTTCAAACTGTGTGGACCCTTGGAGAAGAGCTCCAGCACACCCCCAACATGGCCTAGGCCAGTGGCAGGGGTAGGGGGCAAGGGTGAGTCCTCTGACACTGGGACCTCAGGGTCTCAGGGACTCTGGGTCCAGGGATCTCAGGCTGGAAAGCTCGCTTCTGCCTCCATGTGGGCAGGGGGTGGGACTGGGCACACCTGCAGGGGGGGACTGCCCCCCGTTTACTACAACCTCAACAGACCTGCACTAGGAATGAAAAATCCAGTCTCTCTAGCGGCAGATATAATTCAGAGGAAAGGAAATAATAACAGCCCTGACCTGTCACATATTTCTACCTGCATCATCTCTGGCATTGGGAAATCAAACTCCGGGACCACAGTAATGTGCAACGTGAAAGAGTCTTTCTCCTTTACCAATCAATGGGGGAAGAAAGTCACAGAGTAGTGGCTGTGGTTCCATGGCAGAACTGCTAACAGGAGAGAGGAGAGGAGCTGGACCAACCACCTGGTGAAGTCTGCCCCAGCAATGAACACATAACTGCCATTGGCTACATTCCCAAACCCAGATATCAGAACTGTATGGCACAGAACCAGCAATAGGTGACAGATACCAGAAAGGATCCTGGAGAAGCGTACTACCTATCTGCCCTACAACAAGTTCTCGGTGTGCTCAGCCTGACTATCTACCTCAGCTACTCCTGGAGATCTGAGAAGTCTTATTTGTTGCTGTTCAGGAGTGCAAGTCTGCACCCAGGTAAAAAGAACATATTTCCAGAAAAATAAAAGACCAGTGGGTCAAACATAGACCAACAGCTTGCGAGAGGAGTTGGCATGACCAGAGTGGAGGAAGGAAGAAAGGGGTGTGGGGTGAGGAATAAGGGGTATAAAACCATGCAAACATGACCAATATTGTACAATTACAAAAAAAAAATACCAAAAAAACCATGAATGATGAAGTCATTAGAGAGGAGTTATCTCATCTCATTGCTATGTTTTTGTTTTGTTTTGTTTTTTTGAGACTACGTCTCACTATTTTTGCCCGTGGAACCGCAGGCTCACATTACCCTGGGTGCCAGACTCAAGCAATCCCTAACCTAAGCTTCCCATTATAATGTAGAGAACATGATAATTAGGTGTGTCATTTAGGGGAAGGGCAGTTACTATCAGAACACGTTCATAAGGAACTGGTCTATTTTGAGAAAAGGTATGGGTTAACATGGACATCATCATGGAGAAGATTTTTAAAGTACAGAAGGATAGATTCATCCTCCTATTTGCTGAACACTGATATCTTGGTGTTTAATAAATGTGCTTAAGTGTTTTGAACTCCTACGAAGGTTTTCTATTTGTTTACTACTTTCAACTTAGATTAATGGAAAGCTGGCAGCTGCTGCCCTGTGTATGCTGGTCCTTCACCTTTCCTGGCTGGGGTGAGAGGGGCCAAGACCTGTCTTGAGGCAATTGGGTGAGTAACCATGCAGGTACCATGTGGGCCTAAATCCTGCAAGGGTGAGGGTGAGGTGGGGATGGGGAGGTGGGCACTCGCACCCTCCCTGGTTTACTCCCACGACACTCAGTCATCATTCCTAGTTCAGAGATGCCTTCAGCAAGAGCCTTCTTTCCATAGGAGGAAGGCCACAGAAATATGACAGTGGCCCCACAGCAGAGCTGCAAACCAAGACCAAGAAAACCAGTAAGACCACAACCATCTGCCAGTGGCAGTCCCCATCGAGGAACTTCTCTGCCAACATAAACATCAGCTGGGAGTCAGGTTCCCAAAGTCAGGGGCCTGAACCACAAGGCAAAGAAGCAGCAAAATGGGACAGAAAACAGAATGGAGGAGACAACCAGCAAAAAGGAGGAGGCACTGATAGATGCCAGATGAGCTCAGACTGGCTGCAGGACACAAATTTAAGATTGGAAATCTAAGCAGGATGGGCTACCATTTCCCAAGAATGCAGACCCTTACCCAGGAAAAGGACATTGCTCCAGAAGAGACCAAAGGACTAAACATGAACCAACAAACAAGAATTGGACAAGAGACTGAGGTACTGGAGGGGGGAGTCAGGGGGGTATTTCCAAGGGAATCAACAACCATACATTGTATGAAATCTAAAAAAATAGATTATTAAAAAAAACCCACAGATAAGCTGCATGGTGGCATGTGCCTGTAATCCAAGCATTGGGAGGCAAAAAGGAGGGGTTGCTTGAGTTCGTGTATTCGAGACTACCCTGGGCAACACAGAGAGACCTAGTCTTGAAAAAGCAGCTGGGCATGGTGGCAGGCACCTGTAATCTCAGCTACCTGGGAGGCTGAGGCTGGGATTGCTTTAGTCCAAGGGATCCAGACTACCCCAGGCAACATTGTGAGACCTAGTCTAAAAAAATAAAACAAAAAACCAAAAACCCACAGATTATTATTATTATTGTTATTATTATTATTATTATTATTATTATTATTATTTTGAGACTAGGTCTCGCTATTTTGTCCGTGGAACCGCAGGCTCTTGTTGCCCGGGGTACCAGAGACTCAAGCAATCCCCAGCCTCAGCTTCCCAGGTAGCTGGGATTACAGGCGCGCGCCACCACACCCAGCTATTTTTTTGGGACTAGGTCTCCCTATGGGTCCCAGGCGGGACTCGAACCACGATCCCTAGCCCCAGCCGCTTCCTAGGCTGAAGTTTACAGGCATGAGCCACCATGCCCAGCCCAAAAACCCACAGGTTAATGAAAGCAATTTTATCAGGTAAGTGTGCTTGTAAAATGATTTTTTTACTCCCTTTGCTTTAGTTTTTTAAAAATCTGAGTAAAACTGAGGATAACAATAAAAACAACACCTTTCCAAAGTTGTGGGAGAATTAAGTCAATTGATATCTGTGAAGTGTTAATAATAGGACCTAGAACAGAATTCTTCCCAAGGCAAACTCTTCAACTATCACTTGTAGTTTATTATTTCCAAGTATATCACAAATATTGGTGCTACTATTTAATCTATTAAGTATGCACTACCTACTAAATGGCACTTCAAGTGAAATAAATCAACTACCTAAAATAGGCTCTTCCATCCCAAACCAGATTCTCTACATTGTAGTAAAATCAGAATCATCTTCCTTTCTCTTATTTATGTCCAATAGGATTGGAATAAAACAAAATGCTATTTTTTCCCTTGTTTAGAAAGGTATGCTTCAGAACATTTGGAGAATCTGGAAAAATTAAAAAAGATTCAAAGTACTATCCGTAACTACATTTAAACTTCCTACATAAAAATGTCAACACATTCCATTAATACATTATCTTAGATAATTAAGACCCTATCTACACATGGATTTGCTTTAAACCTAAAAACAGCTTCACTACCGACAACATTTTAGAAAATTAGTTTTAGAGAAGATTTAAAAATTCAAACTCCAAATAGAAACATATTTGAAGATTTGTAAAATACGGACTTCTCAATATCTACTGTTAATATTTTCGTATACCCTGTTATGCTATTGAAATACACATCACCTGGCGGGCAAGTGATTATATAAATATCTGTGATTATAATCATCCAAAAATAGTATTTCTGACCTATATTTTAACTATGGGCTTCCAGTTTTGTCACCTACGTTCTTTTAAAATGTAGGGATTTTAACATATATGCCTCGTATTGGCCTGTGCTGGAACACATGTTTAATCGCTTCTAGGAAGGTGTTTCCAATTTACACGATGGTCTGAAAAAACGTTTGACCTCCGCAGCATGCCATAATTATATTTATATATACATATATATATATATATATTTTGAGACTAGGGCTCGCTATTTTTGCCCGTGGAACCGCAGGCTCTCGTTGCCAGGATACCACAGACTCAAGCAATCCCCAGCCTCCGCTTCCCAGGTAGCTGGGATTACAGGCGCGCGCCCCCACGCCCAGCTATTTTTTTTGGAACTAGGTCTCGCTACGGGCTGTAATTATATTTAAAGACAGAAGATGTACACCGGCAACATCTCGTCCATGGAGTATTCGGTCTCCGGGGCCGTTGGGAGCTGCTTTCCCACGTCCCCAGCTGAACAGCCTACACGTGACCAGAACCGAGAGCACAGAGTACGGACCCTGAGGCGACGCCCAAAGCGCGTGCGCCGCGGGAGCGCCAGCGACGCGGCAGGGCGCAGACTGCTGACGTAGTACGCACGCGGGCGGGCGGTTCCTCTGCCGGCGACGGCGCTGCGTCACGGCTTTCAGGCGCTTCTCCCCCGGAGACGGGTACTGCTGTGGCTCCGGCGCCGGCGTGCCGCGGTCGGGATATACGTCCGCGGCGCTATGAGGCGCAGCAAGGCCGATGTGGAGCGGTACATCGCCTCGGTGCAGGGTTCTGCCCCGTCCCCCCGCGAGGTAAGCGGGTCCGGGAGACGCAGGGGTTTTCCTACTGGCTCGGCGGCGGCCTCGCGGTCCCGCGCAGCCCGGGCGTCATGGCTCCCGGCGGCCACGGCTACTGGCGCGTCCGGGTGAGGCGGGCCGGCACGGTTCGGGGGCAGCGTGTCGGGTGGGAGCTGGAGGGGCGGGGTAAGGGAGAGCGCGGGGAACGGCGGGCTGGCTGGCGGGGGACCGTTGAACTGTCGCTTCCTCTTCCTCCCAGACGGTCTCCCCTCGGGCCCGTCCCGTTCCCGGGGCTCCCGGGCTTGGGCGCCTGCCATTTCCGGCGGGGCTCCTCCATTCTCCCGAACTGTTACCCGCGGCGGCGGAAGCGGCGGCTCGGAGCCGGGAGGGTGGCAGAGCCCGCAGGGACTGACGCAGCCCCGCTGTGGGCTTTCACTGCTGTGACAGGTGGCCACCCTGGGCTTCCAGCGGGTCGGGACCGGGCCGCCACATCACGCTTGCACTTGTCTGACAGCGGGGGTGACTCTGGACATCTCCGTTTTGAAGCTTCTGTAGCCGCGCTCGTGAGCGTTCTGCTTCTACTCCTTTTTTTCCCCTGACTCTTGAAGCCCTCGTTGGAAACTTACTTAAAAGAAACACATTGGATCCTTAGAAATTATTAATTCTTTTACGGGGCGTTGTTGCTAAAGCTTAAAAAAAAATGAAGCTTTAACAACACGCTCTTATTAGATAATATGCTAAATATGTGTTGCTTTCGCCAGAGCCTCAGTAATTTGATCTAGAAGGTGAGCAAAACTGTACTAAAGGTGGGTGTGCGCAGGATCTTTAGTCAGTTTGCTCGGGGTGGGGGAGGGTGTGAGTCACAGCTCTGCTGCCTCTCAGCTTTGGCAGGGGAGGTTAAGTTAAACTCCGACCGTCAATAAGACGGAGTTAAGGTGTCCGTAAGATTGTGTAGGGTGATATTAAACATTTAGGACGATATTGTATTATGAAGTAAGCTCTAAATAAATGTGATGTTTAAAGGACATTCATTGATGGTCTGTTCTGGGCTAGGAGATATGAAAATACAGATCTGAGGAAATTGCCTATGTTATCTTGTATTCCCAACAATCCTGTATATATTGAGACCAGGAGAGGTAAATAAACTTTTCCATGTCCAAATTGGTGGCTCAGCAGGGCATAGTAACTAATACAATGTGACAGAGTTGAAATCTTACAAGGGTTTCTGTACCCCCCTGAAATTGATACTTCTTAAAAAGCAAGTTGAGAACTTGTGAGGTTCTTAGTGGGAACCCTGACTCCCAAAAGATAAAGATCCACTCGTCTAGGCAAGTTAAAAAGTTATTTCAACTAAATTTAATAAGTAAAGAGTTGTGATGGCAAAATTTTAAGCGTTGATTTTTAAAATTTAAAAAAGCATTTTATTTTGTGTGTATATATATATTACATTATTGTTAAGCGTTGGTTTTAATGTAATCTGTTTTACTTTGAAGAGTATTTTAATTATACGTTTGGATTTTTTTGTCAAAAAAGAGGAAATGTTGACTTTGGTGTGGGAGCATTTCAGCGGAATATTGGCAAGTACATACGAAGCTATGTACTTCCATAAGTTAGGTCGAAATTAAATGACAAAATAAGGTACTTAGAGTAGTTTGGAAGGAAGATGTTGGTGGTCCGGGCAAAGACAACTGCTGTTCTGAAGACTAGAGATTAGGGTTTATACTTGTTCTCAGTTTGGCCATGTGTAAACTGTGTTCTGTGAGTGTCTGTGTTCTGGAGTGTAGTGATGGTTCAGTAGACTCATACCTTACCAGACTTTATTTTTTTTTGCCATTTTTCTACTCATCATACTTTTGTTTTTGTTGACAAATCTCAGTAGCTTTTTCTTTTTTTCTTTCTTTTTTTTTTTTTTTGATATAGCTAGACTTTTGTTTGGCCTTTTGATTTCTTTCATTTAGTGATGTGTGCGCCTTAGTCATATTCATATCTCCTTAGCTTTTGAAAGATAACGCATTTCTTTTCAGTACTGAGTAGTATTCCATGCCTGGAATATTTACCATGGTTTGTTTATTCACCCACTGAAGTTTTGCCTATAAGTATTTGTCTGCGTTTTACATGGAAATAAGTCCTTAATTTCTCAGTGCAAATATCAAGAAACTACTGGGAGATGAATTTGGGAAGTCTATGTTTAGTTTTGTAAGAAGTGAACAGTTGTCAAACTGTTCTCTAAAGTAGATGACCTATATTTCCACTAGCAATGAGCCCTTTGTAAGGGTTCTTCATAGAGGCTGGCCATTTTAAAAGGTACTTAATGGCATCTTACTGTTTTGTCAGTTAAATTGATGAGAATCTTTTTATATGCTCATTTCCCATCTGTATATCTTGTTTGGCGATGTATCTCTGTTCAGGTCTTTTGTTTATACCATTTTGTCTTGATTATTGTAACCTTATAGTAAGTAAGGAGTGTTAGTACTCCAGGTTTATTCTTCTCCTTCACTATTGGCTATTCTGGGTTTTTGCTTCTCAACATAAAGTTTAGATCACTTTGTTGATTCCCCCCAAACTAACTTGCTGGGATTTTGATTGGGGCCAAATCTGTAGGTGATGTTTGGCATAACTGATAACTTGCATATACTGAGTCTTCCTTTATAGTAACTTGTGACATCTTTCTATTTATTTACTTATTTGACTCTTTTCTGAGGGATTTGTGGTTTTTATCATATAGCTTTCCTACATAAAGATTTATAACTTTTTGGTGCTAATGCAAATGTTATTTTTATTTCAACTGTTTCTACTTCTTTGCTAATATAAAGCTGTTGACTTTTATTATTTTAACTTTGTATTTTGCCAGCTTGCTTTAATTGCCTGTTCTTTCCAGGAATTTTTTGGTAAGTTCTTTCAGAACTTCTTCATATACAGTCATGTGTTCTGCAAACAGATAATTTATTTTTCCTTCCCAATCTGAATACATTTTATCGCCCCCCTTTTTTGGGGGGGTTTCATTTGTTAGGACTTACAGTATGATGATGTAAAGTGTGGGGCGTGGAAGCAGGTAGAGAGATGGAGCTTCAGATAAGAGGAACACCTCCTATCTCTCTAGCTCCCTCTGGCACACTAGAGGGTGGTCCATAGCCGTTCTGTCACCTATGACACACTCTCCTAACCTCTTTGGAATGTCCCAAGGGACATATGATCTATTAGTAATGTCTGTTGCCCCCAAAGGTAAATTCTCCTGTTATCATGCATCCCCACGTCCTCCCTGCTGCTTGTCATTACACTTTGCTACTTCCTCATTACATCATTGTAACATTTCCTTGCTGTATATAAGGGATTCACAACTTCATTAAAATTGGACCTGGACATACTTCCCAGGATCCCTGTCCTGTGGGCTAGCCTCACAGATTGCTATCAGTCTCTTCCCTCTCCTTGCCTTCTTTCTGATCTTTGTGAGAAAGCTTTATAGGTTTCTTATCTTTCTGAATGATGTCAACTGTAGGTATCTTTTTTTTTTTTTGGTAAATCTTAATGCTATCAAATTCACAAATATACTATTTTAAGTATTCATTTCTATTTGTCTAAAATTCACATTGCAAAAATGTGTTCTCTCCACTTATCAACACCAATACATTTATTGATTTGGAAATAGGGAAATAGATTTCTCCATAAACTGAAAGTCAGCTTGTGTTTCTTTAGATTGAATTTTAGCAGAATTCATTCAAGGGAGTGATTACTAGTGAGCTTCCTTGTTAACTCATAAGGAAACACTTTCAAAACTGCCTTTTGTTAAAATTTATGTACTGCAAAGTAGAAAAACTGAACTACATAAATAATGAAAAGCTAAAAATCCTTGGTTTTTCTTCCTGGCATCTCTCACAATTTACAGGGCCACCATCACCGAAATTTTCTCTTCTATTATAAACATCATATCTTTCACCACTGCCATTCTGTCGCCACCTTGGTTTTCATGTCTTGGTGCAACACTACCATACCTTCCTTTATTACTTAGAACCAGGACCACCATCCTAGTTGCCAGCATTACTTGTAAATCCATTATCTCCACTCTCACCTCTTCTGTCAGTCTGCTGCTACCACTGTCAGCATCAAAGTCTCCTGTTCAGTGAGGTTTTCACCATAGCCAAAGTTATCTCCAGCACCTTAAACTCATAAACTTAAACTCCAACTTCTCTAACTCATGAAGTTGTCAGGTGCCCCTTCCTGACTTTGTACCCAGCAGACTGTGTTTCTTGTTTGGAAAGAGCCTTTTTTTTTTTGAGACTCGGTCTGGCTATTTTTGCCGGTGGAACTGCAGGCTCTCGTTGCCCAGGGGGCCACAGACTCAAGCAATCCCCAGCCTCAGCTTCCCAGGTAGCTGGGATTACAGGCACACACCACCATGCCCAGCTATTTTTTTGGAACTAGGTTTCGCTGTGAGCCCCAGGCAGGACTCGAACCGCGATCCCTAGCCCCAGCTGCTTCATAGGCTGAAGCTTACAGGCACGAGCCACCGTGCCCGATCTTGGAAAGAGCCTTTTTGCTTTGTAATTATGCCCATCAATAGTGTGGTATTTCTGAACAGATTCATCTACTGTATCATGATAAGAGTTGCAAAAGCAAATCCTCTTTTCTACTCTTCTGTTTTCTATAATTTCAGTCCTATCATAGTGTTCAAAATAGTTTAAATTACATTCTTCTGTATCTTTAATACCACTGACAAAATTTTACTTTCCTGTTAGATGGGCACCAGGCATTCCAGAATTCTTTCTAGAAAGAGCTCTCTTATCAGCCTTGTGTGTCCAGCACGCATTGTTCTCCATAAACATTTTCACGGCCGGTAAACAATTTTCTCAACCTCTCTGGTTATTTTGGATCATGACTCTCTTCCCATAATGTCTGGAGTTTGTCTGGGGGTGCCTGGGCAGCAGTTTTATCTGCACTTGATACAGTACTTTATCTCTTACAATTCAGTTCAGTATCAGCTGTAGGTTTTTTGTAATTTTTTGAATCAAGTTGAGGAAGTTTCTATTCCTAGTTTCCTGAGAAATATATTTCATCAAATGTTTTTATTTGTAATATGACTGAGTTTTCAAGCTTGTTAATGTGACAGGTATTAGTTTTTTTTTTTTATGCTCAGCTATCTGGTTTAAAACTTGCTTGGTATAGAATTGAATTTTTATAAATAAAATTTATAAATTTTAATTTATAAAATAAATTTATAAAATTGTTGTATTTAGTTTGCTAATACTTCGTTGAAGATTTTTGGATCTGTGTCTAAGTAGTTGGTCTGTAAGTTCCTTTTCTTGTAATTGTCTTTGGGTTTGGTATTAGGATAATTCTGGCCCCAAACAAAAATAAGAACATAGCCCCTTGTTTTTATCCTCTGAAAGATTTTAGAGATAGTGATGTAATTCCTTCAGTGTTTGATAGAATTCTCCAGTGAACCCATCTAAGCCTGGTACTTTCTACTTTGGAAGGTTTTCAGTTACTAATTAAATTTCTTTAATTGACAAAGGCTTATGAAGCTCATCTATTTCTTCTAGTTTGTTTTTTGGAAGATTTTTGTCATTTAAGGATTTGGCACATTTCATCTAAGTTATCAAACTTGTCAGCATTGAGTTGTTTGTTTATATACTTTATTTTTAACGTATCTGTAGTGAATCCCCTTTCATTTTTGATGATAGGTATTTGTGTTCTCATGTTTCAAGTTACCCTGACTATTATTGATCTTTTCGAAGAATTAGTCTATCTTTGGGCTTGTTGACTTTCTTTTTTTATTTCTTCTGCTAATTTGAATTTGATTTGCTCTTTTTTTGGGGGGAAGGGGAGACTAGGTCTCGCTATTTTTGCCCATGGAACCGCAGGCTCATGTTGGCCTGGGGTACCACAGACTCAAACGGTCCCCCAGCCTCAGCTTCCCAGGTAGCCGGGATTACAGTAGCGCACCACCACGCCCAGCTATTTTTTGGGACTAGGTCTCGCTGTGTTGCCCCGAGTGGGTCTCGAACCGCAACCCCTAACCCCAGCCACTTCATAGACTGAAGCTTACAGGCACAAACCACCGTGCCCGGCTGATTTGCTCTTAATAGCTTCCCAAGGTGGAAGCTAAGATGAATGACTTTAGATCTTTACTAATATATGCATTCATTGCTATAAATTTACATCTGAAGTTGCTTTTGTTCATTTCACAGATTTTAATAAATTTATTTTTTACTTCAAAATTTCTCTTTATCTTCTCCAAGCTGTATATTATTTAGTAGTTTGCTTTTGAAGTTGCTTTTGTTCATTTCACAGATTTTAATAAATTTATTTTTTACTTCAAAATTTCTCTTTATCTTCTCCAAGCTGTATATTATTTAGTAGTTTGCTTTTGATTTTCTCATATTATCCAGCTGTCTGTGGCTGACTTCTAATTTAAACTTCATTGTGCTTTGAGAGCATATGTTTCATGAGATCTATTATTTTAAATTTGTGTAGTTGTCTTTCATGGCCCAGATTGTGGTCAGTCTTGGGTAGTGCCCCATGTGAGCTTGAGAAGACTGTGCATTCTTGCTGTTGTTGAATATTTTTTAATTCAGCTATTTCCTTAATGATTTTCAGCCTGCTGGATAAGTCTGTTTTTGATGAGGAGTATTGAAGTCTCCGACGAAAATTGTGGATCTATCTATTTCTCCTTGCACTTTGATGTTTTGCTTTGCTTTTTAGGTGTATGCATACTAAGCACACTATTCTCTTGGAGAATTGACTCCTCTATCATTATGTAATGCACATCTTTATCCCTGATACTTTACTCAGAAGTCTTTTCTGTGTGAAATTAATAATGCTCTTGCTTTCTTTGGGTTGGTATTTTTATCTCATTTATTTTTGGCTTATATGAAGACGTTTTAACAGAAAATAACTTGAGTACTTTTTACAGACAGCAGCCTTGGCAAACCCCTTCCTGCAAGTGCTATTGGCTGGGGTGGGTTGACACCCCCAGTTCACTCTGTCATCATTCCTGAGTGGACAGGAGTTTTGGTTCAGGAGTCTTGGTTAGATTACCTCCTGTGGCCTGGAGTTTGATGTGAAGGGCAGTGATTGCTAGTTCCTTGCAACTCTGGGTTACATCCTCAGTGACAACATAGCAGTATATGGAGAGGATTCATTTTAGTCAGCCTTTACTTTTCTTCCCAGCGGTAACATGGCACGTAGTTTTCTTGCCAGCAAAGCCAGTGATGTCATTGAAAGATACAGAAATGTCATTGAAAGATGCAGATATGTAGCAGGCAGTCACCTGAAGTCCAGTACGGATGACTTGTTCTTTTTCTTTCATCTGAGGTACCATTTCTGCATGACTTCAGATTCTCTTTTTTTTTGAGACTAGGTCTTGCTATTTTTGCCTGTGGAACCGCAGGCTCTTGTTGCCCGGGGTACCACAGATTCAAGCGATCCCCAGCCTCAGCTTCCCAGGTAGCTGGGATTACAGGCACACGCCACCATGCCCAGCTATTTTTTTTTTTTTTTTTTTTTTTGGAACTAGGTCTTGCTACGGCCCCAGGCGGGACTCGAACTGTGATCTCTAGCCCTGGCCACTTCATAGGCTGAAGCTCACAGGCATGAGCCACTGTGCCCAGCCTGTGACTTCAGATTCTGCCTGTGGAAAAAACCAACCATTTCCTTTTAATCTTAATGTGTTTTTACATTTAACTTAGTTTTATAAAAACATATTATTGAGTTCTACTTTTTTTGGATCCCACTCTGTTAAGGTCTGTCTTTTAATTGATGTATTCAGACCGTTGATATTCAAGTTATTGATACAGTTGGATTAAAATTTGTTTTTCTTACTGTTTTCTAAATGGTATTCTTTTCTTTTGCTTTGGTTTTCCACTCTTTTTCTACATTTGTAGTTTTTTTATGCAGCATTTTGTACTATTTCATTTTTTCCCCTATCATATCTGTAAGACATTTTTCTTCCCACATGTTTAGTGGGTTGCCCAAGAATTTGAAAAACAGATTTATACCGAGTCCATTTTCAAATGATACTAAAAATAATTCTAATTTCCCCCCTACTTTTCCTTTTCTCATTGCATCATTCATATATATTAGCGTACAGGTTTATATATATTATACATAATTGAATAAATGTAGGTATTTGAATCAACTTATCAGGTCAACTAAGAATAAAGAAAATCAGTTTCTTTTTTCTTAACTTTTTTCTTGTCATTTTATGTTTGTGTACATCAGTTGCTAACTGTGTGTAAGGAAAGGAGAAAGGAAAGAAAGAAGTTAGGTCTATTAGTAACAGATTATCTCAGTTTTGTGTTCTGTGGAAGTGTATTTCTTTTTTTATGAAAGGTAATTGAACAAAATTCTAGTTTGGTCATTTTCTCTCCACACTTAGGTCTTTTTCATTTTCTTGATTGCATGGTTTTTGAGAAGTTGAATGTGATCCTTTGCTTTTGTGTAGGTGAGGTGTGTGTTTCTCTGAGTTTTGTAGATCTGTGTTTTATAAATGACATTAGTTAGTGGATTTTTTTTTTTTTTTTGAGACTAAGTTTCACTGTTGCCCTGGGAACCGCAGGCTCTCGTTGCCCGGGGTACCACAGACTCAAGCAATCCCCAGCCTCAGCCTCCCAGGTAGCTTGCATTATGGGCATGTGTCACCACGCATAGCTTTTTTTTTTTTTTTTTTTTTGAGACTAGGTCTCACTGTTTTTGCCTGTGGAACCGCAGGCTCAAGTTGCTGGGGGTACCATAGACTCAGGCAGTCCCCAGCCTCAACTTCCCAGGTAGCTGGGATTACAGACGTGCACCGCCACGCCCAGCTATATTTTTTTGGAACTAGGTCTGGCCACATGCCCCCCCGCGGAACTCGAACCGCGATCCTTGGCCCCGGCCGCGGCTTTCTAGGCTGCCACTTACAGTCATGTGCCACCATGCCCGGCCCTATACCAGCTATTTTTTGAGACTAGGTCCTGTCCTGTTGCCCTGGTGGGTCCCGAACCTGCAGATTCAAGCGATTCGTAGTGTCAGCCTTCCTTTCCTAGGCTGGGATTAAAGGCATGCATCACCACCCCCTGCCCTAGTGGACAATTCTTAAATGTTTCATGTTTCATTTTTTCTATTCCTTTCCTGATGTAGCTTCATTACATGGATATTAATTTTAGAATAGTTGTCCCGTAGTTGTTGGATAGTCTGTTTTTTTTTTTTTCCTCTTGGCCTTTCAGTTTGTTTTCTGTTGATTGTTTCAAGTCTAGTGATTCTTTGCTTGAATGCATCCAGTTAACTATAACCTATGAAAGGTATTCATTTTATTGTGGTGTTTTTGATCATTAGCATTTCTTTTTTCTTTCTTAGAATTTCTATATCTGTTCTTACATTATATGTCTGTTGTACTTTGTCTATTAGAGTTCTTAAAATATTAAGTATATGGTAGTTTTTAATTTCTAGTCAAATAATTGCCACATCTTTGTCTGGTTCTGAAGTTCTAAGTCCTCAAAATTTTTTTTTGTCATTTTTTCCTTAGTAGCTGGGCATGTGATGTACTGGGCAAGAGGAACTGCTAAAAATAGAACTTTAGTAATGTAGTAGAATTTTTAATTTCTTAGATTTGTTCACACATAGCAGTTTATCAGTGTTTAGGTTTTCCTATCCTGGCACTGGTTATCAGGGAGGGTTTTTTTTTTTTTTTTTTTTTTTTTTTTTTTTTTTTTTTTTTTTTTTTTTTTTTTTTTTTTTGAGACTAGGTCTCGCTATTTTTGCCCGTGGAACTGCAGGCTCTCCTTGCCCGGGGTACCACCGACTCAAGCAATCCCCAGCCTCAGCTTCCAAGGTAGCTGGGATGACAGGCGTGCGCCACCACGCCCAGCTAATTTTTGGAACTAGGTCTCGCTACGGGCCCCGGGACTCAAACCGTGATCCCTAGCCCCAGCCGCTTCATAGGCTGAAGCTTACAGGCACGAGCCACCGTGTCCAGCCAGGGAGGGTTTTCTATGGTAATGTTTGATTTTATATAGTTGCTTATCTCAAGTTTGGGAGGTAGTTAATAATTTGCCTTTTTTGATGTGTGAATAGTTGATTCATCTTTTCATTGTTGGAGTACAGTTGCTATTTTTTTAATTTTTCATTGGTTATATATATTATTTTTACATTATTGTATATCTGAAGTCCTCCTACCACCATATCACCCATGAACCTTCATCCTGACCTCTTGTGATCATCCCTCCCCTTATTTCACCCTGTTCATCTCTCCCCCTTGCTGTGTGCCTAGTTCTGTTGTCAGCTTGTTAGTTTTAACTTTTCCTTGTTCTTTATTTACCCTGTATTGTACGTGTGAGAACATCTGGTATTTATCTTTTTCTTTCTGGTTTATTGCTGCTGCTATCATGATTCCTTCTAGGTCCATCGTACTGCTGCAAATGAATTCTTTTTTTTTTTTTTTTGATAGCTGAATAATACTCCATTTTGTAAATGTCTCACAACATTTAGATAACATTCATCTGTTTTGGGTCATTTGGGTTGTTTCCATATTTTAGCTATTGTAAATAGTGGTGCAATAAATGTAAGTGTGAGGTTTCCTTTTGAATTAGTGTTTTGGTAACTTTTGGTACGTTGTCAGAAGTTGAATTGCTGCATCAAATGGTAGCTCCATTTTCAGTAGTTTGAAGGTCTTCCACACAGCTTTTCAAATAAGTGTTCCCTTTTTTCCACATCCTCCTCAGTGCTTGTTGCTGGGTATTTTTGGATATGGTTCATTGTTACCAGTATGAGGTGGTATCTCATTGTGGTTTTGATTTGCATTTCCCTAACTATAAGTGATGTTGAGCATTTTTTCATATGGCTGTTGGCTATTTGTATTTCCTCTTTGGCAAAGTGTCTTTTAAACTCTTTTGCTCATTTTTTGACTGGGCTTTCTGCTTTGTTCTTGCTGAGTCCTTTGTGGATCTTTTTGATAATCAGACCCTTGTCAGTTGAATGGGGTGCAAGCAAACATTTTGTTCCCTTTGGTTGTGTGTTTGTTTTGGTTATTGTCTCTTTTGCTTTCCAGAAGCTTTTTAGTCTGATACAGTCCTAGCTGTTTTCCTTAATCTTATTTGATTGTGTGGATGAAAGATATTTCTGCGGTATAGGTCATGGAGTGTTTTGCTTATGTTTTTATGGTTTCAGGAGTCTTAGGTCCCAAGTCTTTTATCCATTTTGAGTTGGTTTTGTGTATGGTATGAGTGGAGCAGTGTAGTTTTATTATTTTGCATGTAGTCCAGTTTTTCTGGCACCATATATTGAAGAGACTATCTTTGTTCCAATGTGTGTTTTTTTTTTTTGCTCGTTTGTTGTATATTGACTGATGATACATGTGTGGCTTTATTTCTGGGCTTTCACTTCTGGTCCATATGTTTATTTGTATAGGTCTTTCACATCATTTATTAGCTTTATTCCCAGGTATTTAATTTTCATTGGTACAGTTGTAAATTTAATGGTTTTCTTAATTTCTTCTTCAGACTGATTTTTTGCATATAAGATGGTGACTGATTTTGTGTGTTAATTTTGTAACTGGCTACCTTACTGAGCTGGTTTATTTTCATTAAATTTTCTGTGGAGTTTTTAAGGTTTCTGGCATTTATTATATCATTTGCAAACAGTGATAATATTTCTTCTTTTCCTATTTGGCTTTTCCTTTGTCCTTTTTCCTTATTGCTCTAGCGAGGACTTCCAGTATTTTATTGAAAAGCAGTGGTGAGAGTGGATGACTTGTCTTGTTCCCAATTTCAAGCGAAGGCTTTTCAGGTGCTGTTTAGCATGATATTGCCTGTGGGTTTGTTGTATACTGCATTTATTATGTTAAGATATGTTCTATCCCCAAAATTTTGAGGACCTTCATCATACATGGATGTTGAACTTTGTCAAATGCTTTCTCAGCATTTACTGGTGTGATCATGTGGTTTTTATTTCTTTTTATTGATGTGCTGAATTACATTAATTGATTTTTGGGTGATGAACCATCCTTGTTTCCCTGGAATGAATACCAGTTAGCCATGGTGTATTATTTTTCAAATGCATTGTTGGATTCTGTTTACTAGGATTTTATTAGGAATGTTTATAATATCCTTATTATGTTAGATATTAATTGGGTCTCCAGAGTAGTTTTTAAAGTTTTTAAAAAATGAATTACTTGATTCTTTAGATAATTTAGCTTATTTCATATTCAGAAATATGTAAGAAGATATGATTGATTTAAATATTCTGTTGTATGTTCTCTTCCTGTTAGTTTTTGGGTTATAAAAATTATTATTTATAATTGTGATCCTCTTCTTTTTTGGATGAAAAGTGATTTGCAAAGCTTTCTCCATTTCATAGGTTGACTTGTCCTACTGATTATGTTCTATGATGCACAAATTGTTTTTTAATTAAAAATTTTAGTTATTTTTATTCATTAAATCACAACCTCTGTAAATGGTTTTTGGGATACCTCCCCTTCCTCCTTCCTCTGGTGCCCCCTCCATTCTCTCAAACCTGGTTCTTTGTTGTTTGCAGTCTGTGTTATCTTCATTAGTCTCTCTCTTTTTTTTTTGAGACTAGGTCTCCCTGTTTTTGCCTGTGGAACCGCAGGCGCTTATTGTCCAGGGTACCACGGATTCAAGCAATCCCCAGCCTCAGCTTCCCAGTTAGCTGGGATTACAGGCGCGCGCCACCATGCCCAGCTATATTGTTTTGGAACTAGGTCTTGCTATATGCCCCGGCGGGACTTGAACTGTGACCCCTGGCCCCGGCCGCGGCTTCCTAGGCTGCTATTTACAGGCATGCGCCACCATGCCCAGCCTCATTAGTAGTCTCTCTCTTTCCTGTGGCAGTGTTATTTCATTGGGTGAGGGACTGTGTTGTTGGAACCGGGCAAACCTTGCTGATAGGTTTTCAGTCTTAAAATTGTGTTGGGAGGCCAGTCTATATTTATTTGTGGTCTGTCCATGTTTTCTCATTGGAGGCTGTCTTCTCCAATCCTGTCTCTGTTGTTTTGCAGCTTTATCTTAAGTCTCTAGTGTCAGATTTTTGAGGGGGGGGGGGCGGCTCACCCCCTGCCAGTGTCCATGAAGAAGTTTCTCTGTGGATACAGGCATCCATGAGTGGCCATTGTAGATCGTCTCCTCTGTTTTACTTTGTAGCCCTGCTGTGGGACCAATGACCCCAGTTCTTAGCCTTCCTATCCTCTCCAGTAGTGTGGAGAGGGGAGCCTTGGACTCCTAAAAGGCATCTCCAAAATGAAGCCTTGGGTCTTCTAGACCTGGGGGGCATGTAGGTGATGCACAAAAATTGTTTTTTTTGATTTAAATTTTTGTTTTCATAGAGCACAGTCCTATTTTTTAAATTATTTATTTTGTGCTTTATTTTTTATTTTCAAAATCTGTGCTCTTTATTTTATTTATATATTTGTGTGTGTGTGTATATATATATATATATATATATATATATATTTCCCATCATTGTATTTCCCAGGGTTCTCCCACCACCCTATCCACCCAGTGAACCTTCATCATGATCTTTTGTGCTTGTCCCTTCTCTGATTTTCCTCTCCCTCCCTAGCTGTATGCTTTAGTTCTGTTGTCAGATTGTGAGTTTTGACTTTTTCTTGTCATTATGTTTAGTTATTAGTAAAGAATATAATAATAGTAATTTTTATGATTCTCTGATTTTAGGAGGAAAATTTTGCCATCTAAAGTGACTAATTCAAATGGAGGAGTAAAGTTTGACTTTATGAGCTAAAATATATTTACATTAACAAGATGTTATGGCCTCATTCAGCTATGGCTTTTTTTTTTAAAATTTTTAAAAATTTCTCGTATGATGCATGTACACAATGGCGTTTAAAGCACAGCTAAGAGTTCCTGGTAGTCAAAAGAATTGCCTATGTTCATATTTTACGTGGGTGCTGGATGAACAGTCAAAACACCTGGGTTGTGGCCCCTGCTCAAATTCTCATTACTCGGTCTCCCTTTTAAACTTTTTTTTTTTTTGGAAACAGGTCTTACTATTTTTGCCCGTGGAACCGCAGGCTCACGTTGCCCGGGGTATCACAGACTCAAGCAGTCCCCAGCCTCAGCTTCCCAGGTAGCTGGAATTACAGGCACGTGCCACCATACCCAGCTATTTTTTGGGACTAGGTCTCGCTGTTTTGCCCCGAGTGGGACTCAAACCGCGATCTCTAGCCCCGGCTGCTTCATAGGCTGAAGCTTTTTTTTGTTTTCTTTTATTTATTTATTTTAAACTATACAATTTATTTCAGCCTTAAAATGTATAAATAAAAGAAAATTAGGATACAACAAGATATCAGTATGCAAATTAGGATACAAGATATCAATATGACAGATATTACAAGTTTTAAAACTTTAAGACAACTTGAAATTTGGATACAATAATAGAAGTAACAAATGGATATGTTCTCCAATATCTAGTTAGATTTTTTTAAAAATAATTTTTGAAATTTTTTTGTGGGAAGAAAGCAAGTTACATAGATAGGTATACATATTACAATACCATAATTACGAAATTATAACCATGCAAAATAATATATTATTTACTGATGTGTGATTTAAAAGTTTCAAATACCATTGGAATGGCAAACATCAAGTCCAGTGTACTAATTATGATTTCTGGGAATGTATGATGGGGAATAGGGTAGAAGAGATAGCCACAGAGAATGTCAACTGTCTCTGTGATGGCCTAGGCTGAAGCTTATGTACCACCATGCCCGGCCTTAACCTTTTTTTTTAAAATATTATTTATTTTGTTCTTTAGATCACAACCTCTGTAAATGGTTTTTGGGATACCTTCCCATCCCTCCTCCCTCTGATGCTCCTTCCATTCTCTCAAACCACACTCTGTTGTTTACTGGTTGTAAGTCCATTAGTCTCTTTTCTTTCCTGTGGCAGTGTCCTTTCACTGGGTGAGGGACTGTGTTGTTGGAACCAGGCAAACCTTGCCTGGTAGATTTTCAGTCTTAAGTCTGTGTTGGGCAGCCAGTCTGTATTCATTTGTGATCTGTCCATATTTTCTTGCTGCAGGTCATCTTCTCCAATCCCATCTCCGCTGCTTTGCTGCTTTACTTTATGGCTCTGGTATCAGATTTAGGGGATGTTTCCCCTAGCCAGTGTCGGTGAAGAAGTTTCTCTGTGAATACAGGCATTCTGTGAATGGCTTTTGTAGATCATCTCCTCTGCCTGTTTGCAGTTTTTTTTTTTTTGAGACTAGGTCTCACTATTTTTGCCCGTGAAACTGCAGGCTCTTGTTGCCGGGGTACCACAGACTCAAGCAACCCCCAGCCTCAGCTTCCCAGGTAGCTGGGATTACAGGCACGCACCACCACACCCTGCTATTTTTTTGGAACTAGGTCTCGCTATGGGCCCCAGGCGGGATTCGAACCACAATCCCTAGCCCCGACCGCTTCATAGCCTGAAGCTTACAGGTACAAGCCACCGTGCCCAGCCTCTGTTTGCAGTTTTGATGTAGGGCCATTTACCCCATCTTTGGTCTTCCTCTCCTCTCCCGTGGTGTGGGGAGGGGGTGTTGCTCTCCTAGAAGGCATCTCCGAAATGAGGTCCGGGATCTTCCCGGCCTGATGAGCACATCCGTGTGCATCATGATATTGTGTATCTACAGTTGTTTCTCTTGTCTCGCATGCACTGGTTCTCTCAGTTGTGCATCTGCTGTGTCCAGCCCAGGCTTGTGGGCTCAAGTTTTGCATGACCCCTCACCCGTTCTATGATGGGGTTTGTGTTGTGCATGTTCTTACTCCTCTTGAAGTTGAGCTGGAGTGAGAGTGAAATGTAAGGGGTCCTCCCCTCCCGCCTGTGGGGGAGGGGCCCAGATAGCTGAGCCTTTGCCCTTCCATGCTCCCCTTGTGCAAGGAGCCGGGACAACATGTGTCTGCCTATCCCAGCTGCAGATGACTGCCTGCATATCATATTTGTGGTGTTATTGTTCCCCTTAGTTATGGTCCACCATCAATAATGCAACCCTATAACATCATTCTGCTCTCCCTTTCCCCTTCCCCACTTCAGTCACTCCTACTCTTGAGGCAAGTTGTGAGTTCATGCTTGGCACAGTCTTTCATTTTCTTTTTTGGGGGTAATGTCTTTCCTGGGTACTCTTGGAATGCAGCAGTCTATGCTGCTCAGATCTCCAGGAGTAACTGAGGCAGATAGCCAGTCTGTCAGGAACCTCTTGCAGGGCAGGTGTTTGGAGCGGTTCTCCAAGCTCCTAGATTTTGGGCACTTCCTATGGTGAAGACTGTCCTATTCTCCAGATCAATATGTTCACTGGGTTCCTTGCCTCATTCATGGCGACTTTCTCTTCCATTCTGTTATCTGTCACATGATGCCATTTCTGAGTCTTGTAATTCTGGCATTTGGGGTTGGGTACTGGGAACTCAACTCCCAGCCACTGTCAGTGGAGAAGTTCCCCTGTGGGGACAAACTTCAGCAGATACTTGGTCTAGCTCTTCTCATATTTCACAGTTTTGCCATGGGACCACAGCCATATCTCTGAGACTTTTCTAAGAACTCCTATTGGAAAAGGAGAAGGCCTTACTAAACTTTGTATGCATCGCTGAACCAATGGTTTGATTCCCCAGTCCTTGGAGACATTGTAGGTGGATCTCTGTGACAGTTCATCACAATAGCTAGTCATAAATCATGTCTCTTGTAGTTACCACCATGCTTTGTTTGGGTCCTCCCCAGGTGATGAGGGTCTCCATGTCCTTGATCTGTTCCTCTCCTGTTCTGTTTGTCTGCTTCTGGAGAGCCTAATTTTCTGATTCATAGTGAGATCTGACTGAAGTGACCGTAAACTGTAATCCCCCTCCTGTGGTCCCCTCCTGTCTCCCTAGTCCACCATACCCTGGCAGAGACTAGCCTAATCCCTATCCCGGCCCATATGGAGTTAGAGACCATCTTCTGCAGCCTAATATTTTTCAAGACCCTGATGATGTAGGACTCATCTTGCCCCCGCCTGCATCCTAGGTTGTGGTGAGGCTGTGCTAGAAATAGAAAGGCCCCTACCAGGAGCTGAAGCCATCTGGGGGACTTTCAGCCCCACTGTCAAACCAGGTGGGATTTAGTGCACACAAATTTTTAGGTTTGATGTATTGCCATTTGTTTTTTTGCTTTTGTTGTCTGTGATCTTAGCATCATAGCCAATAAATTTACTACCCACCCGTTTTCATTTATATTTTTATCTACGACTTATATATTTATGGATCTTATATTTAGGTCTTTAATTCTCTGAGTTAACTTTTTTTGTATATAGATTCTTTACACACAATACATACATGCACACATGCAGGATATGTAGATCCAGTTTTCTCAATAGCATTTGTTCTTCATTGAATAATCTTGGTACTGTTGTTGAAGATCACTTGATTGTGTATAAGCAAATATTTAACTTCGGACTATACACCTGTCCTTGATCACTGCTTTCTCTTACTCTCTTCTATGACTGTTTCAGAATTTTACAGCTTACTGTAAACATTTAGTTGATAAACTGCCTTCATTTATAAAACTGAGGCCATTGCCAGCCTGCAATGCAGGGTTTGCTCATTCTTCTGTCAGTGCCGAGGTTATTTCCCTTACATTTGCTTTTGTCCTCACTCCCCTTAGTCTTCTAAGCCCATGTGTCTCATTTTTCTTAATCTTCTCAACTCACTTTCCTTAGCCTGAAAATAGAGTTGTTCTTCTAAATAGTTTATCAGTGCCCTATTTCTTCCCTCATTTGGTCAGTTTTTGGAAATTACTTAAATACCTAGTTGAAGAAATAGTGTATTATGCAAAAAGAAAAAAAATTAACTGTTTACCGTTGCTTTTTTGTATTTGAAAAGCTTTTTTTTTGGGGGGGGGCTTTCAGCACATATTCCTTTTATACAGTTAAACTTTTACATATTATATATTAAAATTTTTAAATTAGCTTACTTGCATTTTCTTTGCTGGAGATGAGGAAGTAGTTGGAGGAAGCGTTTCACTAATTTAAATGACTTAGTGAATTTCACTTACATTTCGCTTTAGTGAATTTAAGTTTCATCTTAGTGAATTTAAATTTCACTTTAGTGAACTTAAGTTTCACTTAACTTAGTGATGTTTTAACTTGTAATAACTAGTTGGCATTTCTTAGTAGTATTCCAATGACTGGAGGAATGATGGATTAATAAATTTTGCTTGAACAATTGATATTGGTAAGTGCTTATAAAAATTATAGGGTTCTGGCCAGGCTTGTGGCTCGTGCCTGTAAGCTTCAGCCTATGAAGCGGCCAGGGCTAGGGATCGCGGTTCGAGTCCTGCCTGGGGCGTGTAGCGAGACCTAGTTCCAAAAAAATAGCTGGGCGTGGTGGTGCACGCCCGTAATCGCAGCTACCTGGGAGGCTGAGGCTGAGGATTGCTTGAGTCCGTGGTACCCCGGGCAACAAGAGCCTGCGGTTCCATGGGCAAAATAGCGAGACCTAGTCTCAAAAAAAAAAAAAAAAAAAAATTATAGGGTTCTAGGCCACATTATTTACCAAGTTAGGTTTCAGACTTAGAAGTAATTTTATTTTATTATTTTGTTTTTTTGAGACTAGGTCTTGTTATTTTTGCCTGTGGAACCTCAGGCTCACGTTGCCCAGGGGGTACCACAGACTCAAGCAATCTCCAGCTTCAATTTCCCAGGTAGCTGGGATTACAGGCGCGCACCACCACGCCCAGCTATTTTTTTGGGACTAGGTCTCGCTGTGTGCCCCTGGCAGGACTTGAACCACGGTCCCTGGCCCTGGCCGTGGCTTCCTAGACTGCCACCTACAGGCATGCGCCACTATGCCCGGCCCATACTGTACATAGTAAGAAATGCCAGGTTGACCTTTTCTGTTTATCAAATTAGCATAAGTTGAAAAAATGGAAAACATTTTTGAAGTTAACTCTTGCTTAGGGATTCAAATACCAAGTAGGGAATTAAATTGACATAAACTGTCAGAGGACAGTTAAGCTTTAAGTACTTATATTCTTTGAAAGTAATTTAATTTCTAGGAATTTAGCAAAAGGAAATAATCATTGGGCATGCATATTTCTGTGTATAAATGGTTCTATACTGGACATCAAGCCACAGGATCCCTATCTTGTTGACCCTACAGTCTTGAGACATAATAAACACTTAAAAGAACGCTAAAAATAGTATGACTTAGATAAAGGTAAAAAAGGAAATAAGCAGGGTTTGGGGATATATAATAATGTCACTTGCCTAGATGAGAATTTTGAAGGTGTCCACTGATGTTAGTTTTCCATTGGGGGGGGAGGGAACTTATTATCATTAGAGTAAAGCTAACTTTCATGAACTCAACTCAATGTTGCGTAAAGATCTAAACCAGCTCTTTTAGTGATTGAAAAATTCAGTGGTGGGTGAGTTTTCTATAAAGATTAAGGCATGTCATCATGGAGAAATGATATTATTTCTATTTGGTCTATATTATAGACCAAAAAAAAAAAAAAAAAGAAAAAGAAAAAAAAGGTCACTTTGGATACTGGTCACCTAAAGTCAGCATAGTAACTTCCCTGACACCTGCTTAAAACTAAAAAGGTCAGAAGGATTGGGTTACCTTTTGTTCATTGTCTTCTAAAAATGCAGATGAACTTTTTCCTTCCTCTTTCACTGAACTTTTCTGTCTTTTCTGAACTTAAGGTACCTATGTTGTACCTTTGACAGTGTGCTGTTGGGGACCCAACCCTCTCCATTTTATAGAGGGGTGTTGAGTTATATTCGGTTTCTCCCATCTATTGTACACTTAATGTAGCTCTCCATTGTCACAGATTTGATTTCAGTCAGTAGAGCCTTTGTGAGCTGATTCTGTCAAGCTCACTTCATTCCCTCTGTGGTTTCACTAGGATAGTGAAAATCTTTGCTGACATGCATGTCTCTAATTAGATGGCAAGGTAGTTGACTGCCTAGGAGAATTTTTTTTTTTTTTTTGGAGACTAGGTCTTGCTATTTTTGCCCGTGGAACCGCAGGCTCTCGTTGCCCAGGGTACCACAGACTCAAGCAATCCCCAGCCTCAGCTTCCCAGGTAGCTGGGATGACAGGCGTGCACCACCATGCCCAGCTATATTTTTGGAACTAGGTCTCACTACGGGCCCCAGGCGGGACTCGAACCGCAATCCTGCCTAGGAGAATCTTATGTATGCTCTCATTTTCTGTCTTTATTGAACTTCTTCACTTTGACATTGAATTCATAAATAGAAGTCATGTCAGTACCTGCTGTTGATCTTTGTTAAAATTAAGTTTCTTCTAGGATGCCCCAGCTGGAGGAATATATCTTGGGTCTAGTCACTGATTAAACCATGCTACTAAAGGGCCGCATGAAATTAAGTTGCAGAGTTAGACAGTTGCCATGCCATGTTAGCCTTGGTCAGAAATTTGGGTACTTTCCAAGTGTAATAAATGAAAAGATTTCATATTTAAGGTAAAGGCATTCATAGCATGATTTGTCTTATGTTTTAGAATGATACATACCTCTTTGATGAGTGAGGTAGATAGCCAGAAGCACTATACAGAGGGAAACAGGGATTAACTTTCTCAATATTCCAGAGAGAGACCATACCAGACTTGAACTTGGTAGCAAAGGAAAAAATAGGAAAATGCATATATTGAGATAACAAAAGGTAGAACTAATAGAACTTGTTGGCAATAAAATAGTTTAGATCTCAGAAGAGATGAGAACCCAGCATTCTGTTGAGTGTCAACATAGTGTCAGTGGTCAACAGATGAGGTTGAATGTGTGTCACAGATGAGCTTCCTTGAAAGAAAACATTTAGTTGCACCAGCTCCTGAGGAGTGTATGGGAGTAGTAAGCATGAAGGAGTGGAAGAATTGACCACAAAGGTAGATAAGTCATGCTAAAGAGAGCCATGGGGTCTTTGAAATCATGAGAAAGAGTATTTAAATTTGTTTGTGATTTCAGAATGTTTTCTGTAGATTTCATAAGAAGGGAAAAAAATCATAATAAACAGTGATCCATTTGCTGTCTGTCCTGAAAAACCACCTCTTCACTTTATTTAGTTTCTGATCAAATATTCCTTTAATGGACCTTTCCTGACAACTCTCTTTTATAAACTGTATAAATGCCATTGTTTGTTCCCCACCATAATCTTCAACTTAGAACACCAACAACTTAACCACCCCCAGTTAAGATATTAGTGATTTGTGAGATTCATATGAATTTCAGTTTTATTAAAATGTTATTTGTTCTGGTTATTGATTAAATACTATAAATAGCACTTTTACTCTCACATAGATATCTGTTTCTTTGTCACCTTTCCTAAAATGTAGGTTTCATGAAAACAAAGTTTTTTTGTTTACTGTTGATTCCTAAATTTCTAGAATACTGCCTGGTGAACAAATTCTTTTTTTTTTTTTTTTTTTTTTTTTTTTTT
>PVHY01006376.1:0-46167 GCA_004024945.1 Uropsilus gracilis | reverse complement strand
CAGCCGCTTCATAGGCTGAAGCTTACAGGCACGAGCCACCGTGCCCGACCTGGTGAACAAATTCTAAATCTGCAATTTTTAGAAATAAATGAAAGCATACTCCTTTTTATACTTTTTTCACATAATATATTGACCTTTTAGTGTCTTTATGATTTTTAAAGTTTGATGACATTTGCGGTCATACGTACATAATATATCCTAGCATTCTGGACTTTGGAGCTTAATGAAATAAAAAAGCTAGGATGTGACTTGGTTTTCACTGAAAGACTTTAATTTTTATTTCTACTCTTTTAAAATGTATTGAATACAAATACTGACCTGTGGAGAGAACAGTAAATCTCTAGAAAAAGTGGTACCACATGGTTCCTGAGGTTTTTTGTTTTTAGAAAATAATTTCTGATGTCCTCTTATCTTGGTTGTTGTTCTTAAATTATTTTTTACTGTGAATTAGAAGACATGGAATTAATAACTTTCAGACCATACACACATTTCTACAGACATTTGTCACCTACATTTTGGGTGGACAGAAATAAAATATATTAATATTGTCTATGTTAGGACATGTTTTTGGTTTTTATGAAGAAATTGCAAGCCAAAATTTGAAAATATGAAAGGTGAAGGAATTCTTTTTTTTTTTTCTTTAGAAGTCAATGAAAGGATTCTATTTTGCGAAACTATACTATGAAGCTAAAGAATACGATCTTGCTAAAAAGTAAGTATCAAACCATAAATACAATAGTTTTTCAAAATTAGTGCCTTTAGCTCATGTTCTTTTTGAAAGGTACAAAAATATTATATTCTTCATTATGTCCTCACTTTAAGGTGTTTATAATTTAGACTTACATTAAGACAAGCCTGAATTTTATTGACATTTTGCCTATATTGAGTATTTCTGCTTGTCTCATGTTTATAGTGGAAGAAATTATGTAACTCAGAACACATTTTAAAAATATTGTTCTGGGTAGAATTAAAGTGTACCATGCTTATGTATTAATTTCTTCTTGGTTAAATATCTGGTACTTTAATGAGCTGGAAATTAGCAGTGAATACAAAATTAAACCCTGATCATAGGCAGGAGAATATCTTGTGGAAAAAAATGACTTAATAGGTATCACTTAAAGATTTCGTATCAAGCTTTTTTCTCAAGAAGCTTGGAGATCTAGCTTTCTTAAGAAGCTTGGAGATCTAATTTTCTGGCTTAGAGTGGTTTGAAGTAGGAAATTGGCGGTGGTGGGTGGTGGGTAGACAGGCATTAATGAAACGGTGTTATTGGTGATACGGAAAATAATAGCATTTTAGGGCTGTTAACCCTTCTTATTTAATAAGATACTTTGCTCCAGTTTTGGTCTTCGGTGTAATTTCTCATTAAATAGCACTCTCTGAGTCTAGAGGATAACTTATTTTTAATTGTTACTGGATTTAAGAAATGGAAATTGCCTGCTTTGGTAGTATATCTAGTCATTTTTCTTTTGTTCTATTTTAATAATATTATTATTACTAATAATAATTAGATGTTAGATGATATTGAAAGAGAAATGCATCCTCTTGTTTTCATCTTGTTTGAAAGATAAATACATTTTCTTTTTGACATTTGGCAAATTGTTGCTGTTTAGTATATTGCGTTATGATAACTTTAAAATATATATATTTTTTAAACATCAAATAATTTATTTAAATATAAATTTCACATCTTTGTAATTCCCGGGATTCACCCCCCACTCTCCCTGATCATTCCCCCCCTGTCCCACCCCCTAAAAATATTTTTTGTAATAATTTTTTTTTCTATGAAAACTGTTCAGTTGCCTTACCAAAATGTAAACAGGAAGAAAAGGCAAATTGTATGTTGAGTTCTTAATGTGTATAGCACTGGAAAAAATTTGGTAAATAGAGTATATTTGTCAAATCAGTGAGTTGTGTTTAAGTATTATCCATTTCATTCTCTGGAACTTTTGAGTTACACAAGTACTCTCAGTTAAGAAAATAGTGGTAGTCAGAAATGAGAGTAACAATAAGTTTTGAGATTGTTTTCCGCTGAGATGTTTTATCCAGTTAACATTTAAATACAATTCTAAATGCGATAATTTAAAGATTATTTTTGTATTGTTTTTGAACAGATACATATCTACATATATTAATGTGCAAGAAAGGGATCCCAAAGCTCACAGATTTCTTGGTCATCTTTATGAAGCAGAGGAAAACATAGACAAAGCTGTTGAATGTTACAAGGTAAACTGTATAAGATTAAAAAATACAGCCTTTGCACTGTATAAGATTAAAAAATACAGCCTTTGCTTAGTCACAGACATAATGCTTAGGCAGTATTTTAAAAAATAACTAAAAATGTATGTTACAGCAGTGATGTCACAATACTGTTGAGCAACATAGCTTGAAACAGATTTTAAATTATTTGGCCTAAATCATGCTATAACTAATCAAGAGGTAAGCTCTTGTAAAAGAAAGTAAATGCCGTAAAATTTAATCTGATATGGTCAGAAATACTCTTCTTTTGTGTACATTTATTTGATAAAAACTTAACTTTTATCTCATCTGCAGAAAAATCCTGAAACACTTTAATCTTAACCTTAAAATTACCCACAGTTATTTAGGAATAGGGTTTTTAATGGGGTAGTGATGAATTTATAACTTTTATATATTTGTTCTTCAAGAGTCATCATAATTATTTCTTTTTGTCATATCAGCGTTCAGTAGAATTAAACCCAACACAAAAAGAACTTGTGTTGAAGATTGCAGAATTACTTTGTAAAAATGATGTTACTGATGGAAGAGCAAAATACTGGGTTGAAAGAGCAGCTAAACTGTTTCCTGGAAGTCCTGCAATTTATAAGTTAAAGGTAAAAAACTATAAACAACTATTATAAAAGCAGTTGAGAAATGCTTATAGGCACAGTCATTTATAATATGTGGTAATTTTAAATGATTTTTCATTAGCAAACCTTAAACTAGTGGGAGTGGGGAGTCAGGGAATGGGTGAAGGTGATCGAAAGGTACAAACTTCAAATACAAGATGAATAAGTTATGGAGATGTAAAGTGTGGTGACAGTGTTTAACAAATTGTATTATATATATCTGAAAATTGCTGAGACTGCGATTATTAAAGGTTCTTTTATCACGGTAAATATGTAACTGAGGTAATGCATGTCAGTTGAAATTTTTGTGGTAAGCATTCGCAATACATAAATAGCAAATTGCTACTGTTTAAATAATTGGTAACGTTTACTTTTATGAAATGATTAGTGTTTTAGGGATTTTGAGTTTCATATCTAAGTGGTGAAGGTAAGATTTAAAGTGAGTTTTTCTTCACTGAGTGAAATTGTACAGGTGTTTCTCAAATGATTTTCTTTTTTAAAATAGGAACGACTTTTAGATTGTAATGGTGAAGATGGATGGAATAAACTTTTTGACTTGATACAGTCAGAACTTTATACAAGACCTGATGATGTCCATGTGAACATCCGACTGTTAGAGCTATATCGCTCAAATAAAAGATTGAAGGATGCTGTTGCCCACTGCCACGAGACAGAGAAAAACATAACATTGCGTTCTAGTTTAGAATGGAATGCATGTGTTGTACAGACACTTAAGGTAGGTTATGAAAGAAACTTGTTGAGTCTCTACGGTTCTGTATATAAACAATTATCACACATCCTTTAGTATTTAAACACTGTACTCTAAGACTTGAATTTCTTTCACTAATTGAAGCAGTTGTGAAATGAAGTTTTTACCAGGATGATTTCAGCTTATAATGTTTAGATTGGAGAGATAAATGACAAATTGATATTTTGGTGTTTTTATAAACTTATAAAAATCACTCTAGTTTTACAAATAAAGAAGTGGGCAGTTGTTTAGTCCCATTGATTGTTTTCATTCTTGTTTGTTTTTTTCCCTATATCCATCATATAAGTGAGACCATCCTGTACTTCTCTTTCCTTTTGACTTATTTCTGCTAATATGAGTCTTTCTAGTTCCATCCATGTTGCTGCGAAGGACATGTGTTTGTCCTCCTTGATTGATGCGTAGTATTCCATCATGTATATGTACCACATTTTTTTTAGCCAATCATCTGTTTTGGGGCATTTGGTTTGTTTCAAAATCTTGGCAGTTGTAAACAGAGCTGCAATGAACATGCACGTACAGGTGTCCTTTTGAATTAATGTTTTCATGTCCTCTGGGTATATTCCTAGTAGTGGGATTGCTGGGTCGAATGGTAAGTCCACATTCAATTGTTTGAGGGTCCTCCACACAGTCTTCCATAGTGGCTGGACCAGTTTGCACTCCCAGCAGCAGTGTAAAAGGGTTCCTTTTTCTCCACATCCGCGCCAACATTTGTTGTTGTCTGTTTTATTTATATGTGCCATTCTTACTGGTGTAAGATGGTATCTCAGTGTGGTTTTAATTTGCATTTCCCTGATTATTAGTGATGTGGAGCATTTTTTCATATGCCTATTAGCCATTGGTATCTCCTCTTTGGTGAAGTGTCTTTTTAGTGCTTCTCATTTTTTGAGTGGGTTTATTGCTTTGTTTTTGTTGAGCTGTATGAGCTCTTTGTGGATCTTTGTTATCAGACCCTTGTCACTTGTCTGGAGGGCAAAAATTTTCTCCCAGCCAGTTGGGTTTCTTTTTGTTTTTTTTATTGTCTCTTTTGCTGAACAGAAACTTTCTAGTTTGATATAGTCTGGGACTATATCAAACTAAAGAGGCTATCCTTGTTCCAGATTGTTTTTTGCCCCCTTGTCAAAGGTTAGTTGACCGTATTTGTGTGGTTTTATTTCTGGGTATTTGATTCTGATCCATTGGTATACATAAATAAATTATTTAATAAAATAAAATAAAAAAAAAAGAAGAAATGGGCAGACCAGACATGGTGGCACATGCCTTGTAAGCCACAACCTAGGAAGCCGTGGCCAGGGCCAGGGATCTCGGTTCGAGTCCCACCTGGGGCACATAGTGAGTCCTAGTCCCAAAAAAATAGCTGGGCGTGGTGGTGCACGCCTGTAATCCCAGGTACCTGGGAAGCGGAGACGGGGGATTGCTTGAGTATGTGGTACATGAGACTGCAGTTCCATAGGCAAAATTAGCGAGACCTAGTCTCCAAAAAAAAGAAAAAAAAAAATGGGCAAATGAATTTATAGGCATAAAATGATACATTTTGTGATACTTTATGAAGTTTTATAACTCTTTTCAACAAAACAGGAATATTTGGAATCAATACAGTGTTTGGAGTCTGAAAAAAGTAACTGGAGAGCAACCAACAAAGACTTACTTCTGGCATATGCTAACCTTATGCTTCTTACGCTCTCAACAAGAGATGTGCAAGAAAGTCGAGAATTATTGGAAAGGTATGCTGTCTTAAGGATACTGAAGTATGAATTATAAATTTTCATTTTTAAAAGAAGTAGTTCATTGAACTATGCATCTTTACTGCATCATTTTTTTTGTGTGTTGCAGATGTTTACGTGGGCTATAGTTAACAGAATAAACTATTTAGGAGGAATCTTTCTGGGCATTATATAATTGGTTTTATATGTCTATGATTTTTAGAGAAGCTATTATAGTTTGGACTTGATTAAATTTTTTTTATGGTGCTTTGGCATGCTTGAAGAGTCAAGTCTGAAAAGAAATATTCTGTTCCATATTTTGTAATTATATAAGCTAAGCGATATACTCTAGTGAAAATCAGAAAATAAACATGTCAGGTATTCTAATATAAATTCATAACATTAATCATATTTCAAAAATACTCTTAGCTTACAAACAAGATGACTAAAATGTGTTCTGAGTTTTTCTTTTTCTTGTTTTACTAAATTTTGATATTGAAGAATGGGATCTCTACTTTATTAAAAGAAATTCTTTGACCAAAATGTCACTTGGGTTTGTTTTTATTTTCTAATTTTTATTTTATGATTTTCATACAATATTGGTCGCATTTGAGGTATGGTTTGGCCCTCCCTTCTATACTGTACCCTTTCTCCCCTAACCCCTTTTCCCCTTCCCCTCTTCAGTCACTCCAACTCCCAACTCCTCTCTCTGCAAGTCATTGGTCCAAGTTTGGCCCACTGGTCTTTTCTTTTTCTGGAACTATGTCCTTTTTTCCTGGGTGCAAACTTGCACTCATGAATCGCAACAGACAGGTAGTCAGGCCATGCATGTCAGGAACTTGTAGGGCAGAAACGTGGTGTGCTTCTTGGGGGTCCTTTCTGGTATCTGTCATGTGTTGCTGGTTCTGTGCCTACAGTTCTGATATATTGGTTTGGGAATCCAACTCCCAGCCACTGGTGGTGGAGGTGTTCCCTACTGGGGACAGACTTCCCTAGGTGGTTGGTCCAGCTCCTCTCCTCTCTCCTGTAAGTAGTTCTGCCGTAGCGCCAAAGCCACATCCTAGTGACTTTCTTCTCCCATTGATTGGTAAAGGAGGGAGTCTCATTCACGTTTCACTTAACTGTGGAACAGGGTTTTAGTTCTCCAGCCCCAGAGATGATGCAGTTAGAAATCTGTGAAAGGTCACCTCAGTCGCTGGTTTCATCTTCTTGTCTCAGTGGTTCCCAACATGCTGCTTGTCTATCAAGGGCTGTTATTATTTACTTTCCTCTGCATTATATCTGCAGCTGGAGAGACTGAGTTTTTCCTAGTGGAGGTCTGATTATGGTTGGAGTAAACTATGGGGGTCTCCCCTACCCCAATACCCAGCAAAGGTGCCTAGTCCCCAACCTCTGCCTATGTGGAGGCAGAAGTCAGCTTTCCCAGCCTGAGATCTCTGAATCTGAGACCCTGAGATCCTGGTGACCTAGGACTCACCATTGTCCCCCACCCCCACTAACGGCCTAGGAGGTGTGCTGAAGCTCTTCTCCAAGGGCCTGCACCGTTCAGAAGGACCTCAACTCAAAGAGTGGAGACCAGGGCCTCCAACCCCAAGACCCCTAGATCCTGAGATCCTGAGACCCTGGTGGTGCAGGACTTGCTCTATCCCTTGCTGGGGGGCTTCCCCAAGAGCCAGGCCTTTTGAGGGGGCCTGGGCCTCTTTCCTACCCGGCTTGTATCAGGGCTGGGCCTAAGTGGGACCTACAAATTCCCCTCCCAGCTTAGGGCCCATAGGTACCCATCCTGCTAATAAGGGAGGAGGCCAGGTCCCCTTACCTGAGACTCTCAGACCCTGAGACTCCAGTGGCATGGTTCTTACACTGTCTGTATCCTCACCAGCAGTCTAAGCTGCAGTGGATATGTGCTGGGGACCCTCTCCTGGGCCCAGACGGTCCAGGGGGACTTTGAATTCTCTCCCTCGACCCAGCTGGGACTAGGGTTGGGCCTGAAAGGCAGCAGAACCTACTAATCCCCATTCCCAGCCCAAGAGCCAACAGAAGTGCCCAGCCCCCACCCCCTGCCTACTTGGCGTGTCTTGACCTGAGACCCTGGTAGCATAAGACTGGCACTTGGATTTGTTTAAGGATATGTTTGCTTAAAGCAGAGATTGTAGATCATTTGCCTGATTTTGTCAAAAGTTTCTTTGGGCCGGGCATGGTGGCTCGTGCTTGTAAGCTTCAGCCTATGAAGCGGCCGGGGCTAGGGATCGTGGTTCGAGTCCCGCCTGGGGCCCGTAGCGAAACCTAGTTCCAAAAAAAATAGCTGGGCGTGGTGGTGTGTGCCTGTAATTCCAGCTACCTGGGAAGCTGAGGCCGGGGATTGCTTGAGTCTGTGGTACCCTGGGCAACGAGAGCCTGCGGTTCCACGGGCAAAAATAGCAAGACCTAGTCTCAAGAAAAAAAAAAACAAAAACAAAAACAAAAAAACAAAAAAAAAAGTTTCTTTGGAATATAGTATTGTTTACTACTGATAGAGATACACTGTAATAAGTGAGCAGTTGTGACAGGTCGCATTCCTGCAAAATCAAATTTGATTGTAGTCCTTTTATAAATGGTGTGCCACCCGGATTATTAGACTCTTCATTTGTTTGAAAGTATTTTTTTTCCCAGTTAAAATGTGAAAGCATAGGGAGAGGTAAGTAGTTTTTCCAGTGAAGTACCTAATAGCCTAGGATGGTAGGAAAAGGATAGTGTCTAAAATCTAATTTGAACTTATACATTATTTTAGAAAATATTTGGGGTGTTTTCTTTTCTATGGCTTACATACTAGGAAAGTAATTTTAACTACACGAATCCCCCCCAACGAACTTTGTGCATATTTTTATTTACTTTTGTTTTTACTCTCAAAAAATATCTGGGCGTGGTGGTGCGTGCCTGTAAACCCAGCTACCTGGGAAGCTGAGGATCACTTGAGTTCGTAGTACCCCGGGCAACATGAGCCTGAGGTTCCACGGGCAAAAATAGCGAGACTTAGTCTCCAAAAAAAAAAGTGGGATATACATAAGCATTAGTTGATTGATAATTTATAAAATAATGAATAAAGACTCATTAAGGGTTTTGTGGAAGGTGAAGCCAGAGTAAATTCCCTTATTTATTTATTAATATATAATTAATTTCATTTTCTAAATTGATTGCACATACATATGTTTTATGTTTTTGAATTAATTCTATCCATCTATCCATCTATCTAGGACACTAGGTCTTGCTATGTTGCCTGGGGTACCGCGGACTCAAATGATCCCTAGCTTCAGCCTCCCAGGTAGCTGGGATTACAGGAGCCCACCATGGTGGCCAGCTGCTTTTTTAAGACGAGGTCTTGCTATGTTGCCCGGGGTAGTCTTGAACCTGCGAACTCAAGTGGTCCCAAGCCTCTTGCCTCCCAGCACATGGACAACAGGCGCATGCCACCACGCCTGACTTATTTTTATTTTAAATAAAATAATGAAGCCACCATTATTTGTAATACCTTAGGTTTAACTTCTTTAATATTTTATTATTACAGTTTTGATAGCGCTCTTCAGTCTGTGAAATCTTGTGTGGGTGGAAATGATGAACTCTCAGCTACTTTCTTAGAAATAAAGGGACATTTCTACATGCATGCTGGTTCTCTACTTTTGAAGATGGGTCAGCATAGTGATGTCCAATGGCGAGCTCTCTCTGAGCTGGCTGCGTTATGTTATCTCATAGCATTTCAGGTAAGACTTTTTCCAGTTTGGATGCTTGTGACATTTCACTGAGTCTTGTATTTCACTTGAGATATGTTTTGGTATATAATGAAAATGTGAACAAATCTTAGAACTAAAATTAATTTAATAGGTAAAAACAAAATTTGCACAATGCTTGTGGTGTGGTTTAGGTGCATCGATACATTGCTGGTGACATTCTACATTGTTAATTTCTAGTTAAAAGGGTTCAATCTTTCCATGCTGCCATTTTTTGCAAGTCCGGTAATGAAAAGTTTGGCCATTCTTTATTCTGCCAATAACAAAAATCTCATATGAGATTTATGGGATAAAACTTGATTATAAAAGATGTATAATTAGGACAAAACTGCAAATTTTAAGAGTATGGTTATATAAATTAGGAGAGAAAAATGTGATTATCTCAGACATTTTATGTAATATGTAGTTAACATTTATAAAATTTTATTACATATGATAAATAGTAGGATATACATCTTTTAGGAACATAAACCATTTCCTTATGCATAGAACATGGCTTGAAGGAAATCTGCCAAAATGTTAACCTTGAATTTTAGATGATAAGGTACTAGTTATTCTCTAATTTATTTTCATAGTTTTAATGTTTTCGTTAGTAAGCTCTCATTAATTCTGAACTGAAAAAAAATAAGCAAATATGCTGTAGAAATCTTTCCTAACTCAGTGTCTTGGTCATTTACTTCTCTTCCCTAGAGGAAATATTGTTATATAAGAACTATTTTTATGAGTTTCTCAAGATATATTTTATGCATATACAAGCAAGTATACACCCACCATGCTTTGTAAAAATAGGGCTGTCTTCTTTTGTAGTTCTTTTTTATACAAGGTGGAAAAATTCTCTTAATTGATTTTCCCAGTGCCCAAATTGTAATTGTGATTGCCTAACTGTAATTCAGATGTGTTTTCAGTAGAAAGTAATTTCTCAGCAATGATCTCTGTAGGCATCTTTTATCAGTCATCTAAATTCCCTGGCTCCCAGTTTCTTGAAGGTTTTCCAAACTTACTTTAGCCATTGGTTAACTGTTTACTCAGTAGACACGATGTAATAAGAGGAGACATCCTAATATAAGAAGTATGGGTATAACTAAGTAAAGATTTTTGATATTTTTGATTCTGTAATAATCAGGTTCCAAGACCAAAGATTAAGTTAATAAAAGGAGAAGCTGGGCAAAGTCTGCTGGAAATGATGGCTTTTGATCGTCTAAGTCAATCAGGTATAGTAATATTTGACTCATGATGTAAGCTTTGGTCTAGTTAGGGTGTTGGTTGAAGTTTGTATTACTCCACTATCCCAAAACCTATTTCTTTTGGGGTGGGAGACTTCTTTCACTTCTTTCACTTCTTGAAGTGATTTTCCATTTTTTGCTTGTGTTCCATTTCATTCTTCTCAGAACTGTCACAGATGATGTTGCAATGTATCACAGTTATGAAAAGGATGTGTTTAAAGGTTTTTGATCTGGGTTTTCTTGACCTTATTTCTAATTTTTGGAAAGATAGTATCTTTTAATAACCAAATCTCACTGAATTGCTTCAAGGAGTATTTCTTTTAAGCAGCTTAATTGAGAAAAAGTTCACTTAGTGGTGTGTAGTTTGTTTACAGTTTGTTGTGTAGCTATCACCACCATCAATTTTAGAAATTTTTATCACCTCAAAAAGAAATCTTAAACCCCTGCTCCCCCAACATTTCTCCAAATCCCCTTGTACCAGGCATCCACTAGTTTTTTCAGATTCCCTTTTTCTTAACATTTCACATAAATTAAATCATAAAATCTGTGGTCTTTTGTAACTGACTTAGTGTTAATGTTTTAAGTTCATTAATTTTTTAGCATGTGCTTCGGACTTTTTCTAAGGAGTATTGTTAGTGTACATTCTTTAGCCCAAACCTGTTGAATCAGAGTCTTGTAGTATATTCTGGAAATGAGTATTTCTTCAATACTTTTAAAAGGACGATTCTGACTAGCCAGATTTAGAAATCAGTGTATCACATCAGAGAATTTGAACTTGGTTCTGGTCACTTAAATCCTACACTTTTCCATCTAGAATGTACTTTTGGCATTTTCATATACACTCATTTTCCTTTGTCTTTATAGCGTGTGGGCACACATACTATTAAGTCTGTAAGTTATATTCATTTTTTGTATAAGCATCCTTTTTGTTGTTAGATTTGATTGTTAGATTAGACTTGGATTAATTATTTTATTTGCCCTTAGTGTATATGAATGAAATTACTGAGAGATGTGAGTAAAAACATTCTGTTATTTAATGGTGGGAAAAAATTTGTTTTTCAGGACATATGCTGCTAAATTTAAGTTGTGACAAGCAAGACTTTTTAAAAGAGGTGGTAGAATCCTTTGCCAATAAAAGTGGGCAGTCTGCTTTATATGATGCTCTCTTTTCTAATCAGTCAACTAAAGATAGATCTTTTCTTGGAAGTGATGATATTGGAAACATTGATGTGCAAACACCACAGCCTGATGATTTAGCTAGATATGATATTGGTAAGTTTTGTCTTTCAAGGGGAACATACTTCATCTTAATCCTTTCATATTGGGAGAAAAATAAAAACAAAACAAATTTCTCATGATTTCATTCAAACATAATGACAGTATTCGTTGATATTTTTGACATTTTTTTTGTTGTTGTTGGAGTTGCTGGGTGAGAATTAGGGAGCACATATAATCTGTTTTATGAATTAGCCATAACCTAGTGGTTACCATTTTTTATTTGATCTGTCAGTAGATTTTTGCTTTATTGAGTACTAATGAATCTATTCTTTTTTAGATGGACTTAAATTGAACTTAGTCCCCTGTAGCTAGTTTTAAAATTCCTAGATATATATGACTACCTTTAAAGAGAACATGAACTCTGATACAGAAAAAACAGTTATAAAACTGAGATATATTTAATATAAGCCAATGGTTTATGTTGGTAAAACTGATGGCACACACACACAAAATCCAAAACTATAAGCCAGTTTGTCTGCTTTATTTCAGGTGCCATTCGAGCACATAATGGTAGTCTTCAGCACCTTACCTGGCTTGGCTTACAGTGGAGTTCATTGCCTACTTTACCTGCAATTCGAAAATGGCTAAAACAGCTTTTTCATCATTTGCCCCAAGAAACTTCAAGACTTGAAACAAATGCACCTGAATCAATATGTATTTTAGATCTTGAAGTAAGCATAGATTTAAATACTATATAAAAAAAAAAAACATTTTGTTTTAGAAACATTTTAGAACTTATTTTTTACTTAGTGACGTATTCTTTCTCACCCCCCAAATAAACAGGTATTTTTGCTAGGTGTAATATATACCAGTCATTTACAATTGAAGGAGAAATGTAATTCTCAATATAACTTCTATCAGCCTCTGTGCTTGCCACTTCCTGTGTGTAAACAGCTCTGTACAGAGAGACAGAAGTCGTGGTGGGATGCAGTTTGTAATCTAATTCACAGAAAAGCAATGTAAGTAATAAGACAAACTTACTCATTTAACTTACTGCCAGGATTTACCACAGATATAAACTTAATTCTCATGTGAAGATTTAATAGAATTATCATGAAAATAAGCCTACAGCAGTTCTTCTCTAATGTGTATTTCTGTTTTCTGAGGTTTCAATGACCTTTAATCAACCTAAGGCAGAAAATATTATGTACGATAATATATTTTGAGAGCCCACATTTACATGACTTATTTACAATGTAGTTTATATAGTTTCACATTATTATTGTTTTTTGTTGTTCATTTCTTTCTGTGCCTTGTTTATAAGTTAAACTTTATTCTACATATGAACATAGAGGGGAAAAGGTTTGGTATAGGTTTGGTATTATCTGCAGTTTTGGGCATTCATTGAGTGTCGCAAACATATCTGCTGTGAACTACATGTCTTGGGTTGTGTGTTTATAAATAAATTAATTTTTTCAGACCCGGAACTTCAGCAAAATTACGACTTCTGGTTCAACATGACATAAATACTCTAAGGGGCCAGGAAAAACATGGCCTTCAGCCCTCTTTGCTTGTACATTGGGCAAAATGCCTTCAGAAAACGGTGAGTTCATTTTAGTGTAAATGTTTTTAATACTGTCACCAAATTAAAAAGAATCATAAACTTTTCATGTACTCTTCTAAAAGCAGGTTTGTTCATATTGTGTGAAATGTATTTGTTAAATCTTGCCCACAGAGTCATTAAGATAATTAAAAAGCACTTAGAACAGTGCATCGCACAAAGGGAAATAATAATTGCTGTCTAACTTGAAAAATATTTCTTTGCTTATTTGTTGAAGTAAGTGTTTTTATGGCACTGTAGGTTTCAGGTGGTATATCTCACCTCAGCAATGGCATATATCACTATCCTTACCACTAAATACCGAATTACCAATCATCACCAACTAATTTGGCCCTGTGTCTATTTAGTTCCTCCCCTTCTGATTACCACCACCATTCTGTTTTCAGAGTCAAAGGATTTGTTTTGTTTGCTTGTTTCATATTTTTACTTTCAGATTTTTAAATTTTGTGACATAAAGGCAACTCTCAGTGACTACCTACAAAATAATGCTCTAAGAGACATGAGTGAATAAAGAACTAAATATTGGGGTCATCATTTACTGATAATTGTAGAGGATTTGTATTTTTTTTCCACGCAGAGCAGAATCTGGACACTGTTGGATTCATGTCTCACAAGATCATCTAGAAAACTACAGTTATTTATTTTTATTCTATTCTGGGTACTTTTTTATTTTTTGAGACAGAAGGATTTTATTACATAGCATTTATATTTCTTAAACGTAGCACTTTCAAGACCAGTAGTCACATTTGGAAATAATTATTTACTTGCCATTTGATAATTTCTCCTTATATAGTGGTGAAAATATTCACCATAATTGAAGGACATTTCTTTAAATTCTAATGGTCAAGATTACTATGAAACAGGACTAGCAGTTCCAAAAAAACTTTTTTAAAAAACACATTATTTTTTGCATTTAGTTCCCCATATTTTTCCTGCCACCATATCACCCATGACCTATCACCATTTTCCCCTCCTATTCCTCCCTTATCTGTTTTTTTCCTCCCTCCTCTGCTGGATGTAAACTTTGTTTTTTTTTTTTTTTTTTTGGTTTGTTTGTTTTTTTGTTTTTTTTTTTAGGCCAGGTCTCCCTACCTTTGCCTGTGGAACCGCAGGCTTGTGTTGCCTGGGGTACCACAGACTCAAGCAGTCCCCAGCCTCCTTAGCTTCCCCAGGTAGTTGGGATTACAGGCGAGCGCCACCATGCCCAGCTATTTCTCTGGGGGACTAGGTCTCACTACATGCCCCCAGCAGAATTCGAACCACGATCCCTGGCTCCGGCTGCACCTTCCTAGGCTGCCATTTACAGGCATACACCACCATGCCCGGCCTTGTACACCGGGTTTTAACATAGTAGTGGGATACCCCAATCAGATATTGCCACTAATCTACCCACTGCCAACTTGCCCATAATTCACTTCCATAGACCATTTTGTTTCTCCTCTTCTTTGTTTATAATACCTCCATTATCACACCTCCCCCCCTAGTTCAGTAGTCAGCTATCATGGATTAGTTTTTCAACTTTTTTTGAGACCAGGTCTTGCTGTCTTGCCCAGGGTAATCCTGATCCCGTGGACTCAAGCAATCCCCAGCCTCAGCCTCTCATGTAGCTGGAATTACAGGCACGTGCCACCACACCTGGCTATTTTTTGAGACTAAATCTCGCTATGTTGCCCGGGGTAGTCTTGAACCTGCGGACTCAAGTGATTCCTAGCCTCAGCCCTCCCCGAGGCTGGGATTAAAGGTGTGCGCCACCACACCTGGCCCTAGAGTATTATCTTTTGTTTTCTTCAAAGAACCAGCTTTTGGTTTTGATCTTTTGCACTGTCTTTTTAATTTCTGTCTGCTTTGATTTTTGACTTTTGGTTATATCTGTTCTTTTTTCTAATTCCTCAAGTTGGCAGTCATTTATTTGAGTTCTTATTTCTTGACATGAACCTGTATTGCTATATATTTCTTCTTAATACTACTTTTGCTGAAATTTTCCATGGTTGTGTACCTGTTTTCAGTTGTCTTGAGGTGTTTCTTTGATTTCTTTGATTTCCTCATTAGCCTAGTGGTCTTTCTCAGCGCTGTGGTGTTCAGTCTCCATGTGTTAAATGATTTCCCTACTTTTTTTGATCCTCTCATTTATGCTTCTCCCTCCCACCCCCATTTCCACTGTAGTCACTTCGACTCTCTTTGCCTGCACGTCATTGGTTTATCCTTGGCCTCTTGTTCTCTTCCTTTTCTGGAGCATTGTTCTTTTCCTGTTAGAGGACCTATCCTCCTGGGACACGTCAGAACATGCTGCTTAAACTTCCAGGGGTAACTGTGTGGATGCTAGTCAGTCTGAGCACATCAGAGACCTCTATAGGTCAAGTGTGTGGCGTTGCTTTCCAGCCTTCTTTGTTGTGACCCTTCCTATGGTGGTAGTGACTGTTTTCTTCAGATCTTGCTGGATTTTGTGCCTCTTCATTCATTCTGGCTGTTTCATTCTGATGTCTGTCCCATGGTGCAGCTTCTGAGACTTATAGTTCTGGCATCTGGTGTTGGGCTGGTAGAGAAGTTCCCTGGTGGGGACAGACTCCAGTAGGTGGTTGGTTCAGCTTCTCTCTTGTGCTGTGCAGTTCTACCATGGGGATGCAACACCATCTCTGTGACATTTTTCACCCATTGGAAAAAGGGTGCTTTGCTCGTGTTGAATCAGCTTGTGTTGATTCAAACCTCTGAATTGGGTTTGGTTTCCGAGTCCCCTGAAACATTGTAGGTGTAGCTCTGTGACAGGTTGTCTCTGTAGTTAAGTCTCATAGTCTTGTCTTTTGTGGTTCCAACTATGCTCTGTTTGCATCTTACCCAGGTGATGAGTGTGTCCAAGACTTTTGTAAATTCCTCCTCTCTCCTGTATGTCTGCAACTAGATTGTTGTTTTTCTCATTTCTAGTGAGGTCTGATTAAAGTGGGAGTAAACCAGAGGGGCCCTCAGAGGTGCCGGCCGCTGCTCCCAGACACCAAAAGGGCCAGGCATGGCTCCCTTCTAGCCTGAGGCCTCCAGGTCCCCAGACATTGGGTGGAGTAAGGCTCTCCCTTACCATAACCCCCGTCAGCAACCTAAGTTGTGGCAGGACATGCCTCTCCTGGACCCAGGCCTTACAGAGGGCCTCCCTATACTTTTGATAGTTGATTGTAATTTGATACCTTTTTGGGTCTGAGAAGAGTTCACTCTGAAATTATTGATATTTATTTTCCGTCTGAGAATGTGATCTCTTCTTGAGAATTTCCTGCGTGTACTTGAGGAAAAATCTATTCTCTTTAGGGGTGCAGTGCCTTTTATATGTCTTTGAGGTCTGACAGGTTTAATTCTCTATTTAAGTATCCCTGTTTAGTTTGTCTGGTTGCTCTGTCCATTGGTGAGAGTGGGGTTTTTAAGTATTTGACCTCAAATGTGTTTTTCCAATGTTTGTTTTCTGAGTCAATAGTAGTTGCCTAATATATTCTGATGCTTCTCCCTTTGTACATCTTGTTTCTGTGAGTGTTGTATCTTTTTGATGTATTGTTCCCTTTGTCATTAAATAGTGTCCCTCATCTTTTGTGACCTTTTTTAATGGAATTCTATTTTGTCTGATATTAGTATAACTTCCTGCCTTCTTAGAGTCCCATTTGCTTGTAGGATTGTTTTCCAGGCCTTTATGTTGAGCCTGTGTTTGACTTGAAGGTCACGTTTGTCTCCTGGAGACAGCAGAAGGTTGGATTCTGTTTCTGATCCAACTAGAGATGCTTGTCTTTTAGTTGATGAGTTTAGTCTATTTACATTTAAAGTGATTACTGATATATGATAATATATCTGTTGCAGCCATTTTATTCTTAATTTTTTTGTGGGTCAGTCTGTTTCCATATTTAGTTCTTTGTTCATACTCCTTTTTTTGGTTTTAGTGTGGAGGTGCCTTTCAATATTTCTTGGAGGGGTGGTTTAGTATTTGCAAAAACTCCTTATGCTTTCCTGTGTCTGGAAAGGCCCCTGTGTCCTGTTTCCCCTTTCTCCAGTCTCTCTCCTCCCCCCCACCGCCCCAATATCTGAAAGAGAGTCTTGCAGGATTGGTTATTCTTAGCTGGCAATATTTCTCTTAAGTATTTGTAACACGATGCTCATGTTCCTATTGGTTGGATTTGTCTTTCTCCCCATTAATACCTTTGGAACCCAACTGTTATATGTGGGGTTTCCTCTGGGTGAGGCTTCCCCTTGCTCACTGGTCAGGGATGGCCACAGGTGGTCATAATACCTCTGGTCACTGGCTCAATCCCTGATGTGTGTCTGGGGTCTCAGTGGTCTGTGCAGGTACAGGTGGAAATCTCATAGGAAGCCACAAGGACTTTATAGTTTTAGGCATATGCTGGCAGGTTCCTGTAGAGAATTCCTTCTGATCTGGGAGTGTGTCATAGATCTGGGAGTGACTGGGCTCTCTGGTAGGTCCTGAGCCCTCTGCTGGTCTTGTTTGGATCTAGCGGAGTCTTGTGAGTCCTCTGACTGCTCTGACACCCTTCCTGACATGGCTCGGGCCTCACTGGTCTGGGCAGGGACTGGCAGGCTCTCCCAGAAAAATCAGTTTTCTTGAAATATTACCGGAGTGGATAGAGTCAGTGCTACAAGGTTGTGAAGTAGGTTGTCAGTGGATCATTCAAGGTCCATTCAGGTTACTGAAACCATACTAGTTAGCTCCTGAGACAGCCTAGGTAAAAGAAATGAATAACGCCAGGTCTTGTTTGGAATGCTGAGCTTAGTGTTAGCTCTCTAGCCTACCTCATCCACTATGAGGTGCCAGGCTATATGAAAACAAAACAAAACAAAACACCAACTCATTTTGGGTACTTTTATTATTTCTATTTCATAAATATATGCAATTACATTTATCATGTTTTCTTCATTTTGCCTAGCATACTCACCTCAAGGTCCATGTTGTTATAAATGGGAAGATTATTTTCCTTTTTATAGCTGACTAATGTAATAGTCCGTTAAAGCTTTATATAAAGATGCCACATCTTCATCCATCCATGTATCTATCGAATAACTTGACTTGTTTTCATATACCATGGCTTTGTGTATAGCGCTGTAATGAATATAATTAGTATTTTCATATTTTTTTTTAGTAAATATCAGAAAGTGGGATTACTGGATCATATATAATTCTGTTTATAATTTTTGAGCAACTGCCGTACTTTTTCATAGTATTCTGAAAAAATTTTATATTAGGTAACACAAGGCTTTGCAGGTAAGGGCATTATAGATCTTTCTGGAAGTTAAAAGTCTGTGTTCTGTGGCCAGATTATATGTAATTCTTTAGCTCTTTTTGCCAAACTGACACTAAAGTAGCAGAGTTTGGCTATTTGAAAATGGCAACTTGTAAAAAATACATTGGTCTTCCTCTTTAGGTATTGTTGTTGAAAGTATTTAGAAAAGTTGTGTGGAGAGTGATCACTGGTTTTAAGATGATTATTCTGATATTTTAAGTTCTGTTTTATCTTGATATGAAATTTTAATGTTTTCATCATTTTTCAGTAGACTTAGATTTGATCATTGTGTTCTGATTTTCTGTTTTAGGGTAACAGTCTTAATTCTTTTTATGACCAACGAGAATACATAGGCAGAAGTGTTCATTATTGGAAGAAGGTGTTGCCATTGTTGAAGACAATCAAAAAGAAGAACAGTATTCCTGAACCAATTGATCCTCTGTTTAAACATTTTCATAGTGTGGACATTCAGGTAATGAATGATTCTTTTGCAGATTAACTGGAGATTAGACTTTCTAGTTTTGAGCAAATAAATGGAGGTAGAAATTGCTTCAGCTAAGTGTGTAATGGTAGTCTTTCATTCTAAATCTAAACTGTCACGAGTAAGATGATAGAAAAGAGTACAGATACTCTGAATAGGTTATATAAAATAATTGAGAAATCATTTGGATTTAATCATTATGGCTGAAGGCAGTTGACTAAAAATTGCTGTGTTTAGGCCTCTGAAATTGGTGAATATGAAGAAGAAGCACACATAACATTTGCTGTATTGGATGCAGTTAATGGAAATACAGAAGATGCTATGGCTGCTTTTGAATCTATAAAAAATGTTTTTTCTTACTGGAATCTTGCATTGGTAAGTAGACATGGTGTTGAATTAAGAGTTACTTGTTCTAAAAGCTTAATTATTTCTATAAGTACTCTTTATGTAGATTTTTCACAGAAAAGCAGAAGACATTGAAAATGATGCCCTTTCTCCTGAAGAACAAGAAGAGTGCAAAAATTATCTGAGAAAAACCAGGGACTACTTAATAAAGATTATAGATGACATTGATTCAGATATTTCACTGGTCAAGAAAGTAAGTTTCGGGTTGTTTATACTTTGTTATCATTGATAACTGGGTGGTAAATATTTTGCCTTAGTTTATATTATAGTAATTTTGACATGATCATACTACTTTATTAATGCACAAGATACGTGTGTATAAATATTAGCATTGCTTTCTTAGGTTTCATGTCTTTTTTAAAATTTGGGAATCTAGGTTTATTCTCTTAGAAAATTGCTTGTCAGGAAATTTGAAAGCAAATCTAACCTTAGGACAAGTTCTTCTTCTTTTTTATTTTTTGAGACTCAGCCTCACTGTTTTTGCCAGTGGAACTGGAGGCTCATGTTGCCTGGAGTACCACAGACTCAAGTAATCCCCAGTCTCAGCTTCCCAAGTAGCTGGAATTACAGGCACGCACCATCACGCCCAGCTATAGTTTTTTGGAACTAGGTCTCACTCCTTGCCCCCGGCGGGAATCAAACTGCAATCCCTGGCCCCAACCTCAGCTTCCTAGGCTGCCGCTTATAGGCATGTGCCACCATGCGCGGCCTGGACAAGTTTTTAATATGACAGTTAAAAATTTAATGAAATCGAAAGTAGCTTTTCCATCTGTCATGGACTTTTTTCTCTCAGCAGTTTGAGATTACTGTGAGAATGTTAACTTTCAACATTCCAAATATTTTGCTGATTAATTTGTGTTGCTGCTCTTTGATTAATGTTCATGTTGCCTGTCTCATCTAATAATTATATATTTTGTCTTCCTATTCAAAATCAGTAAACATCAGTAACTTATTCACATAGTAAAACTTGACCAACTTAGTATTCCTCTACTATTTTGATTAACGGAAGTAACAGATACAATATAGACATTAGAGTCAGAAGTCTTTAATTTACAAAGAAGATTTCATGTATATTATTATGTAAAGTATGAAGTGTATATTACATAGAAGAAAAGCGTATGGGAATATTTTCATTTATTTCAGAGTTGATACTTTGATATTTTACAGAAAAAATGGAATGATTTATATCCTTTGTTTTTAGTTGCCTGTGCCCCTGGAGTCTGTAAAGGAAATGCTTAATTCAGTCATGCAGGAGCTCGAAGACTATAGTGAAGGAGGTCCTCTTTATAAAAATGGTTCTTTGCGAAATGCAGATTCAGAAATAAAACATTCAACACCATCTCCCACAAAATACTCTCTGTCACCAAGTAAAAGTTATAAGGTAGGTGAGTAAGAAGTGAACCATTTTGGAATGTGTTTTTATTCTAAATGTTTTGAATACTGTTTTGTTACTGTCTTTTTAGTATTCTCCTAAAACACCACCTCGATGGGCAGAAGATCAGAATTCTTTATTGAAAATGATCTGCCAACAAGTAGAAGCCATCAAGGTAAAATCACTCAATTTCTTTAACCTGTGCCTCCTTTAAGATTCCTTTTTTGATCATGCTCACTTTTTCCTAAAACTGTTTAAATTGTCACTTTGCCATGCTGTTATAGAATCAGACCATATTTCCCGTACCTCCATCTTGATACATTTCAAAACTTTACATGTATGTCTGTATCCTCCACTAGATACTAATCCTTCAAAAGGAGAGACTCAATCCCAAAATAGTATCATTCTGGCATAGAGGACAGTCCCAAGGTGATTGAATGAACTAGAGAACTGTTCTAATCACAGCCTGGTCTGTGAGTTTCTGAGCTTGTGCTTATAAATGTCACACTTATAGCTGGGAATTGGCAAGTGGTTTAAACTTCAAAAACTTAAAATATTTTCATAAGAATTTGACTTTAGTTGTGCAAGGAAATAGTTATATGCTTGATCTTATTTTGACTATGTAATGATTATAAACTAGTAGGTTGTTTCATGTTCATTGTGCAAGAAGTAAATCACTCATACTGGTGAAGTTATACCATGCAAATGACACATGTGTGATAGTTTTTAGTGCTATCAGTGATGAGAGTTGGAAAATGATCTTTGAAGGGATTAGATTGAATTTGCACAGAAAATTTTGTGTATTAATTTTGTGGAATGGTGACCTATTATATACAATCTTGATTTGCCACATAGGTTTCAGGCACTCGGCATTATATTGCATGAGGTCTGCTGTTCTGAAAATCTTGTTTCTAGTATTTTCCCTGACTCTAAGAATTAATGCTCTTGAGCCAGGTACTTCTTTTTTTTCCTGTGTGTTTAGTATTTCATCTCTAAAATGAGAAATGTTGAAGGCAGTTTTTATATTTCCTAGCTGATTGAGTATTTAAAATTATAGCATCTGTTGCTAAAAACTGTGGCACATTAGATGCCAGAAGTGACCGGCAGTTTTCCAGTTGATTAGTATCTTATTTCTGGATTTGTCATATCTCTTCAAGATATAATAGATGGGTGAGTGGGGGAAATTTGTTTAGCTTGAAGATTCAAGGTGTGTTTGGATATTAATAGTTAAGGCTTTCGGAAACTTTTGTATTTCAGAAAAAGAAAATGGGCATGCCGAATCTGTCTCTAGACCCATGACTGCTTTATTTCGTACCGAGATATTAAATACTGTTTTTAAAAGTAACTTGTTGTGCAATACTACTCGTTTCTGTGGAAGAAGTTTCTTGACAAGTACCTGTTCTGTTAGGCATAGTATTTGGTTCTGGGTTTGACTAGGTGTTGTCAGTAATAAGTGACAAAAAATCTGAAAGCAGCATAATTCCCACTAGAAGGCAGTATGTATGCCATTTTGTCTGAGTGCTATTGTGAAAACTTTTGGAATAAGATCTGGTTTGAATTCTAACTCTGCTATTTCCTGCTTCCTTCTCATTTAAGATGTAAGTTAGCAGTGTATTATTTAAGGATCATGCATTTAAGTTACTTGCTATAGGAAGCATTTAAATTACTTCCTATAATAATAGGATTATTATTATATATACACTGTGTACTGAGTCATTATTATGTGTTTATGTGTTTTCCTATTCCTAGTATAGCATCTGCATATCACCCTGAAGGATTAGTTGTGTATTGTTACATCAGATGTGAAAAAGTGGAAAGTTAGAATTGGGAGGTAATGTGAGATAATACAGATGGATTGAAAAGTAAAGCTGTATGGGAAGAAGATAATGGCTGGTGTTCTAGAACTGTGGAGGGTTTTAAAAGTCTGCGAAAGAAGTTTAATTTTAGATACTTGAGTTTTTGTTTATAGTATGAAATATTTTGACTAGAACTGAGCTTTAGATTCATTTGGCAAGTGTAGAATAGAAATGGAGATGAGGAGGCTATTCAGTTTTTATTTATTTTTTGAGACTAGGTCTTGTTATTTTTGCCATGGAACCACGGATTCAAGGAATTCCCCAGCCTTAGCTTTCCAGGTAGCTAGGATTACAGGAGCACGCCACCATGCCCAGCTATTTTTTTTTTGGGACTGTTTCGGGCAGGACTTGAATAGTGATCCCCAGACCCCGCCGTGACTCCATAAGCTATTGCTTACAGGCACGTGCCGCCGTGCCCGGCCCTATTCAGTGTTTAGGTTAGAGCTAACTTACTGTAACTTAGAGTGAACTAAATTAGGTAGTGGTACCAAGATTTGAAAGAATAGAAGCAGATGGGCATTAGCAACTTAGATAGGAACATGATCTTAAATCAGCACCTTAAGTACTCAGATCTTTTTGGATTATAGAATCTTTTAAAAGGTATCACCAGGCATATAATAAGTACTGAGTTTGCTTTAGCACTATGTCTGGTATAACATACTCAGGTGTTTAGAATTGATTTTTTTTCTTGTTTCAACAGAAAGAAATGCAGGAGTTGAAACTAAATAGCAGTAACTCAGGATCCCCTCATCGTTGGCCTGCGGAGAATTATGGACCAGATTCAGTGCCTGATGGCTATCAGGGATCACAGACTTTTCATGGGGCTCCATTAACAGGTAAGTTGGCAGTTGGATGATTACAGATGTTTGTTCAATCACTATACTTCCCTGTCCTTTAATAGACAATTTATGAAATCAGTATATCTATGAATATATTTGTTTATATACATGGATGTCACATAAGCTGTACTTGTTATTACTGACACTTTTAGAATTCCAAGCAGAAATAGAATAAATTTTATCTGATCCTCTGGTTATATAGACTTAAAGATCCCTTAAATGCACATCTAAGAAAAGCAGAGATTGAGGTTGAACTATTTGTTAAAATCAAAATATATTGAATAATAATGTTATACACTAATTCCTAATTTAGAATTTCAACTTGCCTCACGTGATTACTATGTACTGTTAGGTATGTGTGGGCATCTGTAAGGCATTTACAGTAAACCTGTAATGAACCAAAAGGTAATAATAATAATAGTGTTTTCTGTGTCAGTGTGCAAGAGTACTTTGTATATGTTGTTTTAGTTAGTTTATCAGAGTGGAAGGTAATAATCGTTAATCCCAGTTTTATAGATGAGGAAATGGGTTTAGAAAGTCTAGATAACTTACTATTTGTACAACTAGTAAGTGGTAGAGCTGAGGTTCAAACTTTGGTAGTGGTTTAACCTAAAAACCACTTGTCAGTGCATTGCATTTTCCCCAGGCAACTAGAAGTGATAAAGATGTTTCCTGTACATGAGACAGATTTCTGAAAATAGTAATATGCATATATTTTCCCAACTGGTTTTAACCCAGGAAAGATGTAAAAAGATACGTTCTTAATTTAGTACATGTTTGTGATAGGAAATACCACTATCCTCTTGTGATAGTGTCTACATAAAAACTGCACCATCTAGAGCATTGCATAGATGATATGTAAACTGGCTAGCCTTTTCTTGGACTTCTTGAGCGCTGGGGGAGTTTATTATTTCGTGCCTCTTAGGTCACAATTTTCATTTCTTCTGTGAATATTCTTTTCGTTACCTATGAAATATGTAAAAGCAGCACATTCTTATTGAGGAAAATGGACACCCCAAACAGCCAATTGACAAGGTCAGAAAGTGGAAGAGCTGTTTGCTCCTGATTTACATTCCTGTTTTCACAGTATTTATCTTAATGAAAGTAAAAATATACCAAGATGGTTATCTTTTTAAATTAAGAAGATTTAAAAATAATTAATAACCATAAAGAACTTGTTCAGAAGTAATGAGCAGCATACAGCATAAAGAAAAGTAAAAACTGAACTTATCACATAGAGTTTTATTAATATTTGGGGACATTTCCTACTGATCTTTTTTCTTTGTGTACGTTAAAAGAGCTTTTAATGACATTTTTTGCAGTATTGTCTAAAATGAGTTCGCCTCTCAATATTACATTAAGTTTTGAGCATTTTTTCTGTTAGGTATATTTTGAAGGTGTTCCATCATTTGAATATAAGGGTATTCCGTCATTTGGAAGCACAGCTTATTATACACCCATATTTTTTTGTTATTTACAGTTTTCACAGTTAAAAGAAATACTGTTGCCCTATTCTTTAGATTTGTAGGACATTGGAAATATTCTTTTGTGTTGAGAAGCGTTTTCCAGAAAAGCTATGCCAGTTTACACTCTTCATCACCAGTGTTGGTGCCATCTCTGCACGCTCACCTAATGCTAGCTATTTTCAGTTTATAGAAATCCTAACTTTAAGAGTAAAAGTAGTATCCATTTTTAGCTTAAATTTTTTATGTTAGGCATACTCCATACTTTATAGTCTTTTATATTTCTGAAGTTTATCTGTTCTTTTGGTGCTATTTTCTGTTTAGATTATTTCTAGTAGGTTTAGTGAAAACCCCATTTTTTCACTATTAGGAGTCACTAGTCACTAATAAAATCACGAGTTGATTTCAGGCTTTAAGATTCTTACTTATGTCCATCAATTTGCTCTGTGTCATATACCTATTTTCTATCCAAAATAACCATCTTCACCAAGCTGTTTCATTAGTTTTTCAGATTCACACTTGGACTTCTTTAGCAGCAATTTTTACCTTTCTAATAATTGTACAATAGAGAGGATAAGTATACTGGCTAGCCTTTTCTAGGTCTTTTTGGTGCTTTCTAAAATCACTACTTGGAACCTCTTGGGTCACAATTTCCATTTCCATTTCTTCTTCCTGTGTAAAGGCATAATTTTCCATAGTTGTTTTGCTCTCTAGTAAAACTTGGATTAAGCAAATCAATCAAATAACTATTGGTAGTTTTGCCATCGACGTTGATATCTTCTTGATTTGGTTTCCTGGTGAAACACACAAAAACAGTTGGAGCAAGTAGTTTGTACATCAATATGAGCATTGGTCATAATGTGTACACCATTTTTTAGTTAGAGTAACACATTTTGTGTTACCTGTGAGAACCTTTCCATAAACTCATCAGGTGATTTTTTTTTTTTTTTTTACCTGAACATTCCTAGCTTGAGCTTATAAAGATACCCCAGTCATTCTTAAATGTTTCAAAGCTTCAGAAACAAGAGACCATCATACAACTTTGCTTTCCTAAAGCCTGTGACTAGTGTAATTTGCAATATTCCTCATGTTGAACACAACTGTGCTTTCACTTCATACCAGTCTTTCTCTGAAAATGGATCCACTGCTTTCTTCTTGGATCCTTTTTTGATGCTTGTTGTGAGACTCTTCTTGTTGACCACCATGATGCTACTCTCTTATTCTCATGTGTCATATTTAGCAGTTTTTCCTACCATGTCATTTGATAATCTTCTTTATGGTATATTTTAATGTATAGAAATTTAAAATTCTATGTAGTTAAATATCTTTCTTTGATTTCTATTGCTTTTTGTATTTATAGTTCTTGCCTAGATAGTCTAAACTGTAGTATAGACTTTTTTTAACAGTGTTTTCTTTTCTTTGTTTTTTGTTTTTTTGTTTTTTTGTTTTTTTAGTTGCAACTACTGGCCCTTCAGTATATTATAGTCAGTCACCAGCATATAATTCCCAGTATCTTCTCAGACCAGCAGCTAATGTTACTCCCACAAAGGTAACAAAGGAATAATTTATACATTTATAAATATCTCCTTTTTAATTGTTCAGGCTTCCTTCAAAGAAATTAAAAAGTAGTTCACCATTAAAACTTTTATGTCCCGCAAGATAAAGAAATTTGAAATTTTTCTTTAGATACAGAAATACTGCTCCTTAGTCATCTTATTTTTATTTATGGTATAGTAAGTGTGAAGATTTAGAATCTTTTAAATGGGGGTGGGTGTATAGAGTTAGTGGGTCCTGCATCATTCTGTTTTGGCAGAAATAGGACTAGTTGTCCTTGCTGAACCACTAGGTGGTAAGTACTTCTAGATCTGAAGTGGCTATATATCTGTCACTTAAGATGCAGTTTTACGTCAGTATGTGGAACTTTGAAGACAAAGGGTTTTGGTACACTTGGACCCAAACTCTTAAATTTACTGTGACCTAAGGCAAGTTTCTTAAGCTCTCTATGTGTTAGTTGCCTTACATGTAAAATGAGGAAAATACCTTAATGGGGTGTTGAGTATGTTTAAGTGAGTTAACATACATAAATAAGGTGCTTATAATAGTGCTTGCGTGGCACATTAGTAAATGCTCAATAAATGTTAGTCTTATCAGCATTATTGTTAGCATTATTTTATGCATTGGGGATGGGTATATTCTATGGATTTATTGTAGGAGAATTAGATTTTTAGATGCTGTCATTAGTAAAAGGCAATTTTCATTCTGTGCCAGTAAGGATTATAATAGTCTTTATGGTAATGCTGTCTTCTCTTAACAATGTGCTAATGATATTTTTAACTTATACCCATGTTTGAGATTTGTGAGAATTGGTTTTTAATTTACTTACCTGTAGTTTTGAAGTCAACCCACAAAAATTTTAAACTTTTTTTTTTTTTTTTTAGGGTCCAGTTTATGGAATGAATAGGCTTCCACCTCAGCAGCATATTTATGCATATTCACAACAGATGCATACACCACCAGTGCAAAGCTCATCTGCTTGCATGTTCTCTCAAGAAATGTATGGTCCTCCTTTGCGTTTTGAGTCTCCTGCAACAGGAATTCTATCACCCAGGGGCGATGATTACTTTAATTACAATGTTCAACAGGCCAGCACAAACCCAGCTTTGCCAGAGCCAGGTTATTTTACAAAACCTCCAGTTGCAGCTCATGCTTCCAGATCTGCAGAATCTAAGGTTATAGAATTTGGGAAAACTAATTTTGTTCAGCCTGTGCCAGGTGAAGGAATAAGACCATCTCTGACAGCACCTGCACATACATCAGCTACTTTTAAATTTAACTCAAACTTCAAATCAAATGATGGTGACTTCACATTTTCCTCACCACAGGTTGTAACACAGCCTCCTTCTACAACTTACAATAATAATGAAAGTCTTTTAGGTCTTCTGACTTCAGATAAACCTTTGCAAGGAGATGGCTATAGTGGACCAAAAGCAGGTCAAACCATTGGACCTCGAAATACATTCAATTTTGGAAGCAAAAATATGTCATTTACTGAAAATGTGGGCTCAAATCAACAAAAGAATTCTGGTTTTCTTCGAAGTGATGATATGTTTACTTTTCACAGTCCAGGAAAATCAGTATTTGGAACACCTGTTCCAGATCTGGCCAATAAGAATCATGAAACAGATGGAGGAAGTACCCATGGTGATGATGATGATGATGGCCCTCACTTTGAGCCTGTAGTGCCTCTTCCTGATAAGATTGAGGTAAAAACTGGTGAGGAAGATGAAGAAGAATTCTTTTGTAATCGTGCAAAATTATTCCGTTTTGATGTAGAATCCAAAGAGTGGAAGGAACGTGGTATTGGCAATGTAAAAATACTAAGGCATAAAACATCTGGTAAAATTCGCCTTCTAATGAGACGGGAGCAAGTATTGAAAATCTGTGCAAATCATTATATCAATCCAGATATGAGGCTTACACCAAATGCTGGATCAGACAGATCTTTTGTATGGCATGCTCTTGATTATGCAGATGAATCTCCCAAACCAGAACAACTTGCTATTAGATTCAAAACTCCTGAGGAAGCAACACTTTTTAAGTGCAAGTTTGAAGAGGCTCAGAACATTTTAAAGGCCTCAGTAGTAAATGCAGCCATACCAACAAATCAGACTATGAGAATTGTAAACGAACCCACAAGTCAAGAAAACAAAGATATTTGTAAATCTGATGTAGGAAACGTGAATTTTGAATTTCAAGTTGTAAAGAAAGAAGGGTCTTGGTGGCATTGTAACAGCTGTTCATTGAAGAATGCTGCAACTGCTAAGAAATGTGTATCATGCCAGAATCTAAACCCAAACAATAAGGAACTCCTTGGCCCATCACATGCTGAAACTATTTCTTCTCTTAAAACTGGCCCAGAAAACACTCTAGATAGATTTGCTTTGATGTCTCCAAAGAAAGAAGGCTACTGGGATTGCTTTGCTTGTTCAGAAAGAAATGAACCTACTGTATCTAAATGCACTGCATGTCAGACGACAAGGTCTGCTAACAAAAGTGGACCTTCATTTGTTCAACAAACTTCCTTTAAATTTGGCCAAGGAGATCTTCCTAAACCTGTTAACAGTGACTTCAAGTCTGTTTTTTCTGTAAAGGAAGGACAGTGGGATTGTAGTGAGTGCTTGGTACGAAATGATGGAACTTCTACAAAATGTGTTTCTTGTCAGAATCAAAGAAAACAGGGTTTACCTATTTCTGCTTCAGCATCTGCTTCTTTTAAGTTTGGTACTTCAGAGGTCAGTAAAACCACAAAGAGTGGATTTGAGGACATGTTTGTTAAGAAGGAAGGACAGTGGGATTGCAGTTTGTGTATGGTACGAAATGAAGCAAATGCTACAAAATGTGTTGCTTGTCAGCAACCAGGTAAACCAAGTATATCTACATCTGTTCCAGCACCTGCTTCTTTTAAGTTTACTACATCAGAGACAAACAAGTCTACAAAGAGTGGATTTGAGGGACTTTTCACTAAGAAAGAAGGGCAGTGGGATTGCACTGCATGTTTGGTACGAAATGAAGCAAATGCTATCAAATGTGTTGCTTGTGAGAATCCACATAAACAGAACTTGCCTACTTCTGTCCCAGCACCTGGCTCTTCAGATATAAGCAAGGCTCCGAAGAGTGGATTTGAAGGGCTTTTCACTAAGAAAGAAGGACAGTGGGATTGCACTGCATGTTTGGTACGAAATGAAGCAAATGCTACCAAATGTGTTGCCTGTGAAAATCCAAATAAGCAGAACCAGCCTACTTCTGTCCCAGCATCTAGCTCTTCAGATACAAGCAGGGCTCCAAAGAGTGGGTTTGAAGGAGTGTTCGCCAAGAAGGAAGGAAAGTGGGATTGTAGTACTTGTTTTGTACAAAATGAGAATTCTTCTTTAAAATGTGTGGCTTGTGATGCCTCTAAACCAACTCATAAACCAATTGCTGAAGCTTCTTCAGCTTTCACATTGGGCTCCAAAACAAAATTAAACGACTCTTCTGGAAACCAAATGGGAATGGGATTTAAAAGTAATTTTCCTGAAAAATCTTTCAAATTTGGCACTACAGACCAAGGATTTAAATTTGGACTTGTGGATCAAGAAAATATGTCTTCGTTTGCCCTTCAGGGGTCTTCTAATATAGACACTAAGACAACAAAAGAAGGATTTAGTTTTTCTATCCCTGTGTCTGCTGATGGAATTAAATTTGGCATTCAGGAGCTGGGAAGTCAAGAGAAGAGTGAAAATCACCTTGAAAAGGATACTGGTTTTCAGGTTCAAGATGTTAGTAGTCAGAAAACTGATAGTGGTATGTTTTTTGGTCAAACTGGTAGCACTTTTACTTTTGCAGATCTTGCAAAGTCAGCTTCAGGAGAAGGGTTTCAGTTTGGCAAAAAAGACCCTAATTTCAAGGGATTTTCAGGTGCTGGAGAAAAATTATTCTCATCACAAAGTGGTAAAATTTCTGATAAAGCTGACACTTCTGCTGATCTTGAGAAAGATGATGATGCCTATAAGACTGAGGATAGTGATGATATCCACTTTGAACCAGTAGTTCAGATGCCTGAAAAAGTGGAACTTGTAACAGGAGAAGAAGATGAAAAAGTTCTTTACTCACAGAGGGTAAAATTATTTAGATTTGATGCTGAAATAAGCCAGTGGAAAGAAAGAGGCTTGGGGAACTTAAAAATTCTTAAAAATGAAGTCAATGGCAAGCTAAGAATGCTAATGAGAAGAGAACAAGTACTAAAAGTATGTGCTAATCATTGGATAACAACTACAATGAACCTGAAGCCGCTCTCTGGATCAGATAGAGCATGGATGTGGTTAGCTAGTGATTTTTCTGATGGTGATGCCAAATTAGAACAGTTAGCAGCAAAATTTAAAACACCAGAACTTGCTGAAGAATTCAAGCAGAAATTTGAGGAATGCCAACGACTTCTGTTAGATATACCACTTCAGACTCCCCATAAACTTGTAGATACTGGTAGAGCTGCCAAATTAATACAGAGAGCTGAAGAAATGAAAAGTGGACTAAAGGACTTTAAAACATTTTTGACAAATGATCAAACAAAAGTCACTGATGAAGAGAGTAAGAGTTTAGGTGCAAATGCTTTAGATGTATCTACCAAACCAAATCCTGAAAATACGGGGCCCACATTAGAGTGGGATAACTATGACTTAAGGGAAGATGCGTTGGATGATAGTGTAAGTAGCAGCTCAGTACATGCTTCCCCCTTAGCAAGTAGCCCTGTGAGAAAAAATCTCTTCCGCTTTGGTGAGTCAACAACAGGATTTAACTTCAGTTTTAAATCTGCTTTAAGTCCGTCTAAGTCTCCCGCCAGGTTGAATCAGAGTGGAACTTCAGTTGGCACTGATGAAGAATCTGATATTACTCAAGAGGAGGAGAGAGATGGACAGTACTTTGAACCTGTTGTACCTTTGCCTGATCTGGTTGAAGTGTCCAGTGGTGAGGAAAATGAACAAATTGTTTTTAGTCACAGAGCAAAACTCTATAGATACGATAAAGATGTTGGTCAGTGGAAAGAAAGGGGCATTGGTGATATAAAGATTTTACAAAATTATGATAATAAGCAAGTTCGCATAGTAATGAGAAGGGACCAAGTGTTAAAACTTTGTGCCAATCATAGAATAACTCCAGACATGACTTTGCAAAATATGAAAGGAACTGAAAGAGTCTGGGTGTGGACTGCATGTGATTTTGCAGACGGAGAAAGAAAAGTAGAACAGTTAGCTGTCCGTTTTAAACTACAAGATGTTGCAGACTCATTTAAGAAAATATTTGATGAAGCAAAAACAGCCCAAGAAAAAGATTCTTTGATAACACCTCATGTTTCCCACTCAACCACTCCTAAAGAGTCACCATGTGGCAAAATTGCTGTAGCTGTACTGGAAGAAACCACAAGAGAGAGAACAGATTTAATTCAGAATGACAGTGTGGAAGATGCGGCGTCAGAACTTGAAGTGTCTGGCACGTCTGAAACAGCATCAAAAGCAGTAGTTTCTCCTCCAAAGTTTGTATTTGGTTCAGAATCTGTTAAGAGCATTTTTAGTAGTGAAAAGTCAAAACCATTTGCATTTGGCAACAGTTCAGCTACTGGATCCTTGTTTGGATTTAGCTTTAATGCTCCTTTGAAGGATAAAAATAGTGAAACTAGTTCAGTAGTTCAGAGTGGACATGAAGGAAAAGTGGAACCGAATAATTATGAACAGTCAACGAACTCTGATTACAAACAGTCTTCAGACGGTAAAATCAGACATCTTTTTGCTGCTATTCCAAAAGAAGAGTCCACAACTAATTACACATTTAAGACACCAGCAAAGGGTAAGGCACATTCAATTAATCTTGAGATTTAGTTGAATATTTTCTTTGATATTATCTTGATGCTTTTCATAAGACACTAATGTCACAGCAAAAATTGGGTCATAATCAGTGCTTTGTGAACAGGGAAAAATGTTGCAGGGGTAATCCTGAACCCACAGACTCAAGTGATGTCTAGCCTCAGCCTCCCAGGTAGCTGGGATTACAGGCATGCGCCATCGCGCTTGGCTATTTTTTTTTTTTGAGACTAGGTCTTGCTATGTTGCCCAGGGTAGTCTTGAACCTGCCAACTCAAATGATTCCTAGTCTCTACCTCCCTAATAGCTGGAATTACAGGCGCGTGCCACCATGTTCAGCTTTATATATTTTTCCCCCCTTAATCAGCTTATGTTGATCATGTAGCAACAGAAAGTGTGTAAGTTATTTTGGAGATTTCAGTGATTGAAAGATGCTTAGGACAGAGCACAGGAATCCAATACAGTGAAGTTTATTGAACTGCATACTTGAATCAGGACTCAAGTTATTCTTTTTTAGTCTTCATTGAATTTGTTAATTTTTTTGTTACTGAAAAGATACAAAAGATGCTGAGTTGTTGACATTTTATATAGACTTATCATTGCTTATTAAATGAGCAAATAATGTAACCACCAGGATAAATGAGGATAGTCAAATAGATAGGAATTGAAGGAGTCTGGCTTTCTATATATTTTTAAATCATTCTTTCTTTGATTCTCAAACTGTTCAGAAATGAAATACTCTTTATTTTCTAGGATTTAACTTTAGTCTTTTTAAATCTAATCCAATGGCTTTTTGGACCAGCACCTCTTCCTCTCAGCTTGAGAACAAAGGTATAGCTGGCATTCTCAGTATGAGATGTTAATTTCTTCGCAGCTGGTAGTCCTTAGTAAAGTAACTGGCTGTATGTAATTAAGTACTTAACACTACATGTGCATGTTAAAGAGTGTCAGTTTAAGCAAATACCTTTTGACTGGTGGTATAGGACCTTTTGATGGTGTTTTCTTTTAATATACTTAGATGTCATGTTTTATCACTATTGCACATTGTTATTTTGAGGTAGATCCATGTGGTCTTTACTTGCCTTGCTGTGTCCTTCATTATTCTGTTATTTTCTACCCTGTTTACTGAAGATGTATATTTTATTTAGCCTTTATCTTTACTACCTATTATAACATGTGAAGGCATGTCTCCCTTTAGAGCTGTCCGTTTGGACATGATTTAGAAAAGTATTGCATGTTACACCCCATTAATTAACAGCTACTTTTATATACCTGGTATGTCATTTATGTAGTACAAATCAATTACAAAATAGATGTTGGTATTGGAGTGAATCATAGGAAATAGAAACTTGAAAGACCTTCAAGAGCAAAGTACAAGCTAAAACAACTCTTTAAAGATTCATTCTCTAAGAAATTGTATGAAAAGTTGGACTTTTTTCTATAAAGAACATATACAAAGACTGTGTGCCCCTTTCCCCCTTAAGAATCCCTAGTCTAGAAACTAAGAACCTCCTTTCAAGACTGAGAACATCCTTTCAAGACTGAGCATGTTACATTACAGTCCCAAAGGAGTTAGAGATGAAAACTTGAGACATTAGAAAACTGACATCCTCTTTGATAATGCCCAAATTTTCTTTACTAGCTAACAGTGAAACTTGTATCTTAAAGTATTTTTACTGTCCTTGCCTAGGAGTTGATGAAAGTTTTTATAGTGGAGGAGAGTCAACTGCAAGTTTAACATTGTGAAAGAGCACTTATTCTCAGGTCATTTTCAACCAGTAGAAATAAAATATGACCTGTATTCATGTAAATTAAAATTTTCTAGTAGTCAAAAAAAAAAGTAAAAGGAGAAACATTAAATTTTAATAATCTATTCCATTTAACCCATTGAGTATGAATTAAGACTTTTTTTGGTGGTGGTGAAATCAAATCTTTAAAAATCCAACTAGTGTTTTCATACTTGTAGCAGTTTTCAGTTTGAACTAACCGTATTTTAAATGCTTAATAGCTCTTAAGTATGGTGAGGCTGTCATTGGATAGCACTAGTTGGTACTTTCAACATGCTTTATGATTTGCTTGTTTTTTATCAGTTCCTTAGCCAGAATTTGTTATAGATCAGGGGAGATTGTATGGCAATTTAGTTTCTCTCCTTTTTTTTTTTTTGCCTTTTTTTGTTGGTGAGTTTTTAACTTAAGAAAATGCCTTAGATTCCTATTGTATTACGTACCCATAGGTAGGTTAATGGTTTTTATTTCATCTGTTATGCTTGCAAATATGCCGAACTGGATGTAATTCTAACCACCTGCCATCTGGAAATTAAATTTCCTTGTAAGAGCTAATCAGGGTTGGCTTTGTGTTATATTCTTAGGTCTACTAATTTTTGGTTATGGTTTAAGTTTTTTTCCCCCTGCTACTTATTGCATGAATATTGTTTTAGTATGCCAAATATAGTTATGGTAGGACTTTCAAAATTATATCCATTAATAATGATTTTTTCAGTTATCTGTAAATAAAAGCAAGGTTTGTTTTTTAAATAGTTTCTGTGTTCAAAAGATTTTTTTCATAGACAATTAAATGAGGTTTATAATCCTAATTCATGTTTATTAAAGAGCTTTGTTCACATCAGAGTGTATGTTTATATTGGTATGGTATTTCATGAAACCTCAGTGTAAGTTCCATGCCTTTTATTATCTGTTAAAATATTGTCAATTTTTATTTAATACTTGTTTATCCTTTTTACTTGTATTGTAGCAAAAGACGAGAAAAAACATGAAGATCCTTCCTCAGATGATGATGTACTCATTGTATATGAGCTAACTCCAACGCCTGAGCAGAAAGCTCTTGCAAGCAAACTTAAACTTCCTCCAAATTTCTTCTGCTATAAGAATAGACCAGATTATGTTAGCGAAGAAGAGGAGGATGGTAAATCTTTTGGGGTTTTTAAAAGCATTATGTTTGTTATACGCTTAGTAGTTTGGCAATATGGTTAAATTCTTGTAAGTCTATGATTTCACTAATATATGGGATATAGTGAAAAAAACAAGCTAAGCACCAAAATGAAGCGCACAACTATGAACAGGAGGGAAAGGGGGGGGGGGCAAACCCTTGAGATTACAATGTTGTGAAATTTATATATAAATAAATTTTAAAAATTCTCGTAAGCCTTAGAACTCACCACTACTCTCCCTGTAGTAAATAGGATAAAGATAGCCTCAATCTGTATGTAAATAAGCCAGTGGATATAATAATAAAACTGCTTTCATTTATTAAGAATTTTTTTGATGGCTACCATTGCAGGCATTTTGAGGAAACTGAAGATTTCCTGGTGTCTTAGAGGAGTAGGAGAGGCAAATTATGGTATGATTATGGAAGCCTTATTAATATCAGAGTTTTTAATCAGGAGAGGTTCGTGTTCAGGAAAGTTTTGGTAGGACCAATTGAGAAGTGATAGAGAGGATTGGATTAGAATACATGGAGAAAGGAAAATGAGCTAAAATGATTGTAGAACATCTCAAGAAGAGAACCTGAATGAAAGTTCTCAAGTAGAGGAGGCATTAATGGTATTGAATTGGCAGATTTGGTGCTTTAGATATGTGGAGAGCAACAAAAGGTGAGAAGTTGGGAGTGATTCCTAGATTTCTGGCTAGGAAAACTGGAACTATTAGCAATTTCTTTATGTAATGCAATCAATTATTCTTTAAGATGAAGATTTTGAAACAGCTGTCAAGAAACTTAATGGAAAATTATATCTGCATGATTCAGAAAAGTGTAGATCCTTAGAAGAAAATCTGGCAGGTATGTTAAAATCACTAATTACAATGTTTTTGAAAATCTCTTTGAAAGGAATTGCCTGATCTGATAATTGCTATAACATGTTATTTACATAATACAACTATGATGACTTAAATTTTTAAAAATAATATGAAGTGGAAAACCTTATTTTCTTGTTAATCCTTCTTTCCATCAACATTCATAGGTCTTGTTATTTTGTTCTGTAATCTATAGCTTTCATTGAGAACTGTTACTGTACAGTATGTGGATTTCATCTACTTTTTCTTTTCTTTGTATTTTATGGGATTTCCAGATAATGAGAAAGAATGTATTATTGTTTGGGAAAAGAAACCAACAGTTGAAGAGAAAGCAAAAGCAGATATACTAAAGCTTCCACCTACATTCTTTTGTGGAGTCTGCAGTGATACTGATGAGGACAATGGAAATGGGGAAGACTTTCAGTCAGAGATTCAAAAAGTTCAGGAAGCTCAAGTAAGAACATCTTAATTGTTTTCTTTCTGGCTCAGTTTTCTTTGTTGATGTAATAAACTAGAAAGTTCTTATCCAGATGGGTTCTGGCTAGCAAATGAATTAGGCATCTTCTAAGCAGCTATGATCAGGATTATGCTCTACACTGAAAACTATAAAGGTTTGCCTCTTGAATATGTTTAGGAGGTCTGGGGTTAGCATAGATTATACGGATAACCCTAAGTATGTCTTACACAATACAAAGAATGGTATTAAGTGTGTGTGTGTTCATTTGTGTATGCGTCAGCTTTACTTTAGGTTGGGCAGAGTAGAAAGAAAACAGTAGCTATTGAAACCTAGTTTCCTTGGCCTAGACCTTGGAGTATCAATAATTTTGTGATTTGATTACTTTAGCTCAAATGTAAAGATAATCTTGACAGCCATCAATATCTTGGTATCTTAATCTGTTTTCTGTATAGAAGCTAGAAGATAAGGTTTTTGTCTAGTAATGATTTAGTTTAATAATGATTTTTGACATGTATTCAGAATAGTTGCATGCCTCCTTGGATAATATTTATTCTTCAAAGGTGGTTAAAGTGACGTTGTCTGAACCTAATTATTGCAGTGCTCTATGAAAAGACTATGTGACTTGAGAGAGATGTGGGCCAACACATTGTCTGAGTCTGTAAGAGAATTTATCACCATCCATAGTCTTAGCTGAATCTCAGCTGAGTCTCACTGGCCTAGGTTTTCTAAGCTATCCACCTAGAAAGTGCCAGCTATTCTGTAAACATAAAAATATTCATCAGTGCAAGTGTAGCTAATATCCATAAGCTGTGTGATGACATTACCTTCTTCATTTATAGCTGAATAGAATTTTTTGTGAAAGATGAGCTGAGGTTTTTGTATCATGGTTTCTCCATGCTAAATCAGAAGTATGTTTTAAATCAAGTTTCCCTGAACTCATTGAAATTACACAATGTCAAACTTCTTTTAATATTACCTAATTGTTAGTTGCTAAAGGGTTTAATATATAATTATTTGTTCAGCAAATATTGTACAGTCTTTATATAGTAGACCCCCTCACATCTGTGCTTTTGGTTCCCTTTCTGTTACCTGTAGATAGCTGTGTTCCTAAAATACTGCACAGATAAATACACTAAGATATTTTGAGAGTCCACATTTGCATGACTTATTATAGGAGATTTGTAAATTGTTATACTTTATTATTAGTCTTGTTAATCTCTTACTGTACCTTAATTTATAAGTGAAACATTATCAGGGCTTTGTATGTAGATGAGAAAATTATATGTCTGCCTATCCATAGACCTCGGTACTATGCACCCACTTTTCTTGAGCAAATGTATCCATCATGAATTAGGTGAGAATTACTTTAATATAAATTTGTGTCAAGTAGGTTAAATCAGCTCAGTTTAAACGTGGTCTTGCTTATTTTTTGCAAGGTTTAAAAATTACAACAATTAAAATGAGTTATTTTAAAACTGAAAAAAAATTTTTTTTTTTTTTTTTTTAAAAGACTACGTCTCGCTATTTTTGCCTGTGGAACCGCAGGCTCACATTGCCTGGGGTACCACAGACTCAAGCAATCCCCAGCCTCAGCTTCCCACGTAGCTGGGAATACAGAGGCCGCTACCACGCCCAGCTATATATTTTTAAGACTAGATCTCTCTAAGTGCCCCTGGCGGGACTCGAACCGCAATCCCTGGCCCCAGCCACAGCTTCTTAGGCTACCGCTTACAGGCATGTGCCACCATGCCCAACTCTTAAACTGAAAGTATTTTAAAATAATTTAAACATGGCTTACTCTTGTTCTTACTGCCATGTTGGTTGCTCTTTCCCTTCACAAAATGCCTGTTGAAGTCACAGAATCTTTTCCTTTTAACAGAGCAAGAGTTGCCACAGCCCCAGGCTGAAACAGGGTCTGGAACAGAATCTGGCAGTGTTAAATCAGTGCCACAACCCAAGGAATAGGTTTCCACATAGGCAGCTGCTGCATAGCAGACTCAGCGGTAGCAATAACTGGAATCCATGAAGAACCTGCCACTTAAGCAAAATAAAGCCAGAGTGAAAAAAAAAACATGGAAAAGGCTATGTCCAAATTGAATCTTTGTTAAATGGATTGCTAGAGTCACTATCCTGAAATCTGAGAATAATATCTTTGTTGTTAAAAACCAAGTGTCTGTAAGAGCCTAGCTTCTACATAGTTTGGGCAAACAAAGTTGAGTGATTTTTCTCAGCAAGCACAACTCTATCGATCCTGAAAAATTCAAAGATCAAGGTGAAACTGTCTTATAAAGTCAAAAAAAAAAAACCCACAAATTCTAACTGTAGAAAAAGTGAAGAGGTTGATGAAAATGGTTACATGACTTAAAGGCATAGTTAAGGCACCCTGAAAAACAACAGTAATAATATTATAAATGCTATTATGGAATTAGCAGTGTAACATTCTGAAACGGAGGACTTTCCTTTTTCCCTTTGATGATTCAAAAGAGAGACTTCAGCTTCGTTTAAAATTTGTATTCTTGTGATTAATAAAGCTGTGGCTTCTTGTTGGATGAAAAAAATAATTTCAACACTGATTGTGATAACCTTTTAGCTGATACAGAAGGACTTGTCAATATTTTGTGAGCCATGCTATTTATGGGAATTATGTGAGATGACTTTTATTTTAAAACATTCATCATTTTATTATAACTCAGAATCTTCTTGTGAAATGTTCTCTCTTATGTTTATTAAAATAACATTATTAGGGGAGTATTCAAGGTATAGAAGTTAAGTGTGATAAAGCACTTGCAAAGCACGACAAATGTTGAAAAATGCTACAATTTGAGTATGAGATGAGACAGACAACTGAAAACCAGTAAAACTTTAATACAGATTTACTCTCAGAGTACGTCTTTCCTACTTTATACTGTCTAATTCAGCTTGTATAATGGAGTCTCTTCAGAATTTTGTCCTTTGTATTAAATGCAATATTTATGTGTTGTATCTATAAGTGTTCATTTGTAAGTGTTCACAGCTATTACTGTGCTGAGGATTGGGGCACTGTATTTAGAGAAACAGAAGACAATTGATTTATCTGTACGGAGTTTTCCATTTTAGTCTTTAAGGTGGGGTTGTGATAGGAACCCCCCCCCCGGGGGGGGTAATCTGACCAACATTTTTGGGACATTATTTGTTGTGATATAATTCACAAACTATGCAATTCATTTTAATGTGCAATTCATTGGTTTTTAGTATATTCATGTGGTTGCACAATCAATCATAATCACCATAAACGTTTTCATCGCCCCTAAAAGAAGTCTTGTATTTTCTAGTAGTTGCTACTCCCATTTCTATCCAACTTCTCTAGTCCTAGATAACCAGTGACATGTTTTCTTTCTCTGTAAATTTGCCTATTCTGGATATTTCTTATAAAGTATATAGTATGTGGTCTTTTGTGTCTGACTTCTTTAATATTTTCAAGGTAGATCTACATTGTAGCTTGGCTTTTACCATCAGATTATTGTTCAGATGTTGAGATTCTTGTCCTTTTGCTCTTGTCTTCTTGCTCTCATCCACCTTTTGAAGGTTTTATCATTGCTTTGTCTGTTTCAGTTTCATTGTTAGGTAATAGAGGAGAGATAGGGTAGAGTGTGGAAAGGTGAAGTTGGCTAACTGTATTTTATCCAGAACTGCAAGTCTTCAATTTCTTTTTCAGCAGGGTGTGATCTTTTTTGTCAGTGAGTTTTAATGGCCTGTTACTGTTACTTTATCTTTGCAGAAATCCCAGAATGAGACAATAAGTAGCACGACTGACAATGTGTGTACAGGTGGAAATAATGTGACTGTACCATTTCTATGTAAATCTGAAGAATCTGAGTTGAGTGTCAAGTCTGTTAATTCACCACCTGTTTCTTCTGGAACTGTGGACAAACCTGTAGATTTGTCTACTAGAAAGGAAACTGAAGCAGATTCTACTAGTCAAGGTAAAATTTGATAATACATTTATAAAGTCTGTATGTCACATAAAGTAACCTGTGTTTGAGAAGCTGAACTTCTCTGTGTAAATCCTAGAAGCTCCCTTTTTAAAAAACTTTAGATATATAAAGGAACATGAGATATTTGTAGTAAATCAGTGTTGTATTATTTTGTCAGTAAGATAATAAACATTTTTATTGTTACTAAATCACAACATTTTGTATTCTCTATTTACCTGAGACTAAATGACAGTAGTTTGCTTATAGGGGAGTGTTTGTGATATTTTATGTGAACATTGTATTCAAAATTAAATGCATGTGAAGTATTATGGATGTTTGTATAATAGTTAAGTTTTTGGTGTTATGGGTGTTAAGTTTGTATAATAGTTAAGTTTTTGGTGTTCAGTTACAATAACTGTATTACGCATTTCCCCTTGGTTTTTTTTAACTTCATTTTAGTGGAATTCCTTTAAATATTACTGATTTTTAAAAATTTACTGACTTTATATATATTTTTTTCATATTTTTAAAATATATAGTCTCACATTATTGTATATCCAAAAGCTCTACCACTGTAACACCCGTGACCTGTCACCATGATCCCTTGTGCTCATCCCTGCTCTGATTTTGTCCTCCCTCCCTTGCTGTATGCTTCAGTTTTGTTACCAACTTGCTAGTTTTAACTTTTTCTTGTTCTTTTGTTTGGTTTCTCTATATCCTACATATTATAGACCATTCAGTATTTCTTTTTTTCTTTTTTTTTGAGACTAGGTCTCGCTATTTTTGCCCATGGAACTTCAGGCTCTCATTGCCCGGGGTACCACAGACTCAAGCAGTCCCCAGCCTCAGCTTCCCAGGTAGCTGGGATTACAGGTGCACACCACCACACTCAGCTATTTTTTTGGAACTAAGTCTTGCTATGGGCCCCAGGTGGGACTCGTACCGCAATCCCTAGCCCCAGCCGCTTCATAGGCTGAAGCTTACAGACACGAGCCACCATGCCCGGCCCTATTTTTTTCTTTCTGGCTAATTTCAATTAGCATAATTCCTTTGAAATCCATTCATGTTGCTGCAAATGATACGAGTTTGTCTTTATGATTGTTGAGTGCATTGTGTATATACACCACAACTTTTTGATCCATTTGTCTGTTTTGGGGCATTTGGGTTTTTTTTCCCATAACCTGACTATTGTAAATAATGTAATCAACTTCAGTGTGCAGATTTCCTTTTGAATTCTTTTCTGTATTCTTTTGGTAGATTCCCAGAAATGAAATTGCTGTATCGAATGGTAGTTTCATTTTCAGTAGTTTGAGAGTCTTCCACACAACTTTCCATAGTGGTTGGACAAGTTTATAGTTCCACCAATAGTGTAAAAAGTGTTTCTTTTTCTCTGCATCCTCAGCAGCATTTGTTGTTGGCTATTTTTTTCTTTTCTTATGGGTGTGAGGTGATACCTCATTGTGTTTTTGATTTGCATTTCCCTGATTATAAGTTATGTTGAGCATATTTTCATAGACAATTTGACAATTTATATTTCCGAGAACTATGTTTTTAACTCTTCTGTCCATTTTTTCACTGTTGTTTGCTTTGTTTTTGTTGAGTCGTGTGATTTCTTTGTAGAGATTTGATATCTCTTATAAGTAGCATGGAGTGCAAAACTATCTTCCTATCAGTCAGGTGTCTCTTTGTTTTGGTTACTGTCTTTTACTATCCAGAAGCTTTTAGTTTTATGTAATCCAGCTGGCTGCTGGCTGTTAGATGTGTCCTGAAAGATGTTTGTATGGTTTAAGTCATGGAGTGTTTTGCATGAGTTTTCTTCTGTATGTTTTATGATTTCAGGTCTTATGTTCATGTCTTTTGTCCATTTTGAATTGGTTTTTATAGGTGGTGTAAGGGAGTAGTTGAGAGTCATTCTTTGCATGTAACATTCCAGTTTCCCAGCACCATTTCTTAAAGAGATTGTCCTTGTTCCAATGTGTATTTTTTCCCCCTTATATTAGTTGACCATGTATATATGGCTTTATTTCCTGGTTCTTAATTCTGTTTCATTGGCCCCTTGTGTCTGTTTTTGTTCCAATACCATACTTTTTAAATTATTATAACTATAGTATATCTTTGAGATTGGAGTACAATACCTCCATTCTCTTCTTTAGGTCAGGAGAGCTTTGGCCATTTGAGGATTTTTGTTATTCCATATGGTTTTCAGTAGTAATACTTGTTCTCAAGAATGTCATTGATATTTTTATTGGATTTCCACTGAATCTATAGATTGCTTTTGGCAGGATGGTCATTTGAAAATGTTAATTCTTCCAATCTATGAACACGTAATGTCTTTGAATTTTTTTGTGTCTTCTTCTATTTCTTATAACAGTGTTTTATAATATTCTTTGTGTAGGTCTTTCACACCTTTATAAGATTTATTCCCAGGTATTTAATTTTTGTTGGTACAGTCTTGAATGGATGGATTTATTAGTTTCTTCTTTGAATTGATTTTTTTGCGTATATAAAGGCCACTAATTTTTGTGCATTGATTTTGTGACCCGATACTTGACTGAACTGGTTTATTTTCAGTAGAGTTTTTAAGGTTCTCTATATATAACCATGTCATCTGCAGATAGAGATGTTTTACTTCTTTTTTCCATATTTGGAGTACTTGTATATCCTTCTCTTACCCAATTGCTCAAGCTGCGACTTTCAGTATTACATTGAAAAGCAGTGGTGAGAGTGGACAGCCATGTCCTGTTCTCAAAGGGAAGGCTTTCAGCTTTTCACTGTTTAGGATGAAATTAATTGTGGGTTTGTAATATATTGCTTTTGTTAAGATATGTTCCCTCGATCCCAAGTATTTCAAGATGGATGTTGAACTTTGTTATAATGCTTTCTCAGAGTCTAGAGATAAGATCATATGGGTTTTTTTGTTGTTGTTGTTGTTGATGTGTTGAATTGCATTAATTTTTGGGTGTTGACCCATCCTTGTTTCACTTCTTTTTTTTTTTTATAATTTTTTTATTTATATATAAATTTCACAACATTGTAATCCCCAGGGTTTACCCCCCCACCCCCCCCATCTCCCCCCTTCTCTCCTGCTCAAAGTTGTGCTCTTCAGTTTGGTGCTTAGGTTGTTTTGACTTTTCCCCAAGTCTTTTGTTTATTTTTTCCTTGTTTCACTTCTTCCAGCCATTATTAGATTCTTTTTGCTAGGATTTTATGTTCTTTAGGAAGATTTGCTTGTAATTTTCTTTCTTTGTGTTACCTGTTTGGTTTTGCTATTGTATGATGTTGCCTTCATAGAATGTATTTGGTAGTATTCTTTATTTCTCTAATTTTTGAAAGAGTTTTTGTAAGATAGGCATCACATCATCTTTGAACATCTGGTAGAACTCATTTCTGAATCCATCTGGTCCAGAGATGGCTGTTTTGGTGAGGGTTTTGATTACTACTTCAGTTTCACTGACTGTGATTGGTTTGTTCAGGCTTCTCCTTCTTCTTTATCCAGTTTCTAATGATTGTATAGTTTTAAAATTTGACGGTCTCATAATTGTTGAACTGGTTTGTGCACAAAAGTTTATTGAATTTATCTTCTAGATTTCTGCTTTGTTAATATTGATTTAAATGTGTACATGGTCTATTAATTTTTCTCAGAAATAGTCCTAAGTCACAAGTATTATGGTTATAGACATTTTAGAGTCTTAATATGCTGTCAGAATATCTTGCAACCAAAATTCACTATGTTTTCACATGACGAATATAAAGTTTAAGAAATCATGTAGCTATACAAGAGTAGAATTAAGACCCCAACTCCTGATGACCTGATAAATAAAATGATGAATTTCTATGAGCTATTGATTTATAGTAGAGAACATAACATAATAAGTCTTTATTCAGGTATGTACTAAAATTGTGCCTTTGAATATTTTAGTTTATAAAAGATGATATAAGATATCATCTTATATCTTATAAGATATAAGATATGTCATCTGCAGATAGAGATGTTTTACTTCTTTTTTCCATATTTGGAGTATTTGTATATCCTTCTCTTGCCTAATTGCTCAAGCTGCGACTTTCAGTATTACATTGAAAAGCAGTGGTGAGAGCGAACAGCCATGAATACAGTTACTGTATAACTCTATAACTGTATAACTTTATCTCTGATTTTATATAGATCTACATCTTTTTTTAAAAGTAATTTTTGGCATGCTTTTGGCATAATGTTTATTGAGAATAGTCCTATAAACAATAATACTGAAGAAGTTGATATATTTTGTAACTTTTTTTTCAGAGAAATAACCAGAATATAAATGGTCCACAGTTGACACCCTCTATATAGTATAGGGTCCTCTGGGGTACTTTTTAATTCGTTATGTATTAAGTGAAACATTAAACTACCCTTTTCCTTTTACCAGTGGAAAACAAAACCATTTCATTTGGATTTGGAAGTAGCACAGGGCTGTCATTTGCAGACTTGGCTTCCAGTAATTCTGGAGATTTTGCTTTTGGCTCCAAAGGTAAGATAATAAAGATTTTAATGATCTTGTTATAGAATTGAGTGCAACTGAAAAAACTAATCCTTTGTGATAGTGTTGTAACCAATATTAGGATGGTCTATTTTTCTATTTTTGACATGTATTAATTCAGCCATAATAGTTTCTTCCAATTTAGTGTAAATCATGCTGTCTTCCCTGTCCTGAAATGCAGAACCTTCTTTTACTTTTGTAATAACCTTAGTTATGGTACATTTTTCTTTTATGTTTTAGATTTGTTTTGTTTTGTCTCAAAATTAGTGTATTTGTTTTTTTTTAAAGATAATGATTTTATAATTTTCTCTTTCCAGTGTCTGATTGGATTTTAATATTATAGGAATTGTGTGAACTTTACAGTCAGTTAGCTTTCTCATCTTTTCTAGTGTTCTTTCATTAATCCATTTGGCATATTTGCAGAAATGAAACTATTTAAGTTTATTGTCACGTTAAATTTTCTCATTTTGATAACTGTCTTTCATATATTTGACTTTAGCCCCACTTACATTCTTCCTTGTATGAAAAATTTATTTGTGGAGTAACTTTTATATGAAAAATGTTGTTCTACCCTTCTACTTACACTTGATTTATAGTTCCTATGGAATATAAAAACGTAAAATATTTAGAAATTATTTTCAGATATTTTGTTACATTAGAATTCATAGCATTGTAATTATCAAGTGCTTTCTTTTGGTTTTATCAATATGTTTCCTGTTACTAAGTGTAAACTTTTCAAAATACACCATTAGTATTATAGAATGAAATGTTATATTGACAAGATTAAAAACTCATGAATGAGCCTTGTTTTAAGGATTACCTATTGACATTTACTCCTCACTGTCACTTCTCATAGTGAGGTAGTGCACACAACTTGTTTATAACTACATTTCTCACTTTGTCTTTTTTAACTTACATCTCCAGGAATTTATGCTTTGTCTTTTGGTTTAAGTTTTTTGGTGTGTGTATTTTTATTTAGCTTTGATTTTGCCTTTTCTTTATTGTTAGTTTTCTTGTTTGTTTGAATGCTTCCTTTATTGAGATTATGCTAACAAGCATACTCTAGTACTTCAAACTGTAAACCCCCTGGAGTGTTTCATTGGTTTAAAGATATAATAAAAATTTTCAGAATTTGTCTTATTGCTATTTCTTCCTTTCAATCTACCTACCTACCTACCTACCTACCTACCTACCTACCTACCTACCT
>PVHY01006375.1:0-75088 GCA_004024945.1 Uropsilus gracilis | reverse complement strand
GATATGGAGGGAGGAGGAGGGATCAATTAATGCACAATTGTGACAAATCAATAAAATGAATTTAAAAAAAACAAAAAACAAATGTTTGGATAAGAGTGTCATCTTCAACACAAATAGTGTCCAATAGGAACTTAAACATAAACATTTTAATTTTGTATTTTTCTGGACAAATTTCATTTACATCTCTACTGAAGAAAAAACCTACAAGTCAATCTCTGCCCATATAGTGTTGAAAAATATCCAGACAATAGAAAGTCAAGCTAAGCACTACCCTGAAAGAACACCCAGTCATCTCATCTGCCTATTTCCAAGGTTTGAAGGATTTCTCTGACACTACTATGACTGGATAACATGAATGCTTTCCTTAAAAAAAGAAAGCCTGTGCACATTTTAACCAGATGTTTCACTAGCAACAGAGCTGTAGCTTATTTACTAGCAGTGTGAAGATATCAAAATGTTATTTTGCTCATAAAGAATATCCAGTTTTCCTAAAATTCCAGTCATCATTCTCTTTAAGATGCCAGGAGTGGCATCCATGAATCATATTTTGCTAATAATCAAGAGTTGCTCTTTAATTCAAAACTGGAAAGAAGCAGAAGGGGGAAAAAAGCAAAACCAGAAAAAATATTTAAAATTTTTCAGTGAGTAATAATCATAGCTTAGTTTCAGTAAGGATTTATGTGTTGATTATAGTTGTATGCACATAAATTTGTAAGCTAAAACTGGATATCTATTTTACAAAGCATAATATATCAAAATTCAGGTACTTGTGGTCATTAATGACTAAGAAATGATAAAATATGGTATCATGAAAAATGAATATTCTCCTGCTGAGAATATTAAAGTTTTCTATTATTAACTTTAGTCACATTGTGGAATTATTCATCAGACAGGTTTGATCCTAGTCTGTCTCATGAAGGACAAATAAGATATTGTTTTTTAGTTACAGAATGTCAAAACTGTTAGAAATGATTTTCGTGTAATACCAAGTTAGTTTAACTGAAGACTAGTCAAAATCATATAATAGATTTTTATATAATCCTGCCTCCAATATACACAGAATTGCCTGCTTTTACTTTAGAGAATCAAGGAATAAGATTTGATGTATATGACATGTAATAATAATTAAGGATGGTTGTATCCTAAATAGTAACTATAACCAGTGTATGGCTAGTTTTAAATATAAACAGAATTAGTCTGGATACAGTGACCAAAAAAAAAAACAAAAACTCAAAATCAAAATTGGGAGCAACTGTATTTTTACGGCCATCTGACACCTATTTGTATGACTATTTCTCACCAGAAAGACCAGAAGGTTACAAACAATGTGAAGGTGGTGGTGATTATATTCATTAAGAGACTCTGTATATAACAAATTTCCCTAAAATTTGTAAATTGTGATTCAATTAACAAAATTTAACGTACTCAGATTATAGCACATGTATTACTCATAGCCCTCTTTTTCAGTGTACTTGTGTAGATACTATGTAAAAATAAGTCAATTAAATAGACTTGATAAGCTTTAGCAATAATCTGATGTCCAGATTTTAAAGTACCTGCTTGAACTTTAAAAATAAATCCATAAGCAATAAATAGAAGGCTTTACATTTTAGTCTCATAAAATTAGCCTTATTAATTATGATTTCAGTAAATATTTAAGAAAAATAAATAACTTCATGAACTTTAGACCCATAAAGACTTCATAAAATAATTTTCAATTTTCTGCTTGGCTTTTTATTATAAACCTCAAATTAAGCTCATCTCCACACTTATACTTTGACTTTGCAAATTGTTTTACTTTTACATGAGACCCTCAGTGCACTCTCACACCTCTGGTTACTTCTTAGACCCAAGGTCAAACATAAAAAAAAAAAAAAAAAAAAAACTGATTATTTACCCTCAAGAGGTTTTTATTCACATAGTCCCCTGCTTCTGTACCTAGTAGCTTCCTCAATGTTAACTTTGTTACATTCTCCGTTGCAATTTAGAATTTAAGAGTCAGAAAATTAAATCATCTGGGTACACTATTTTTTGCTATGTCAGTTTATTAGGAAGGTGCTCAAAAGTAGTATATAAATGGATGTGTATATATTTATATCATTGGGCATAAGAAAAAAAACGAAAATCCCAATTTTGAGGCGATGCATCTGGTATATATACTTGAATTCTGAAATGAAGCATGTGTTTTCAACTATGTCAATTCCAGATTTCCTGCTTTGCTAGAAGTTGCATGAAAATTTAAATTGCATAGTCCCCTGAAACCACTCTACAAATAAATGCCAGCTATGCATATTGGTTACAAAAAGGAGGAGGGGAAGTAACAATAATTTAGGTTTTTCATTCCCAGCATTTACTGCATAGTTATCATTAAGTTTGGCTCTCTTCCTCCTAAGTCCAATTAGGATAAACCCCACCTTCTTGAAAGACCTGGAACCAATCACAATTATTTGAGGCATACATGTTAATGATTCTCAGATGGAGAATGAGTCCCAAGGCTTTGATTTTCAGAGAATGGTGCCAAGTATAGACCTAGAATGGGCAGTGGGTGTGAGAGGGAACATTTCTCTTGGGAGTTTTGTGCCTGCTCTTCAGTATATGTTCTCTCAATTAACGATGAGATTCAGTCCAACATACTGAGTGTTTAGGCATAGTGTACTGAAGAGGCACATTAGAGTTCCTGATGTTGATTTGAAATCTTGGATGATTTTTCATTGATGTACTCCAGGCACCTTGTCACTACCTGGCACATGAAATCATTCAGTAACAAACCATAGAAATCCGACTGTAGAATTAGGTTGCCAGAAGGGGAGGGGAAGGAGGGAAAACAGAGTGAGGAGAGAGAACATTCCATTGTAATGGCTATGGGATTCTTGATGAGTGTGGTGTACTAACATACACCTAACAGTATTATCCTACAGCATTGTAAACCAATATAATAAATTGGTGTTAAAAAATAAAGCCAAAAACAAAAAATAACCAATTGTTGAAATAAGACAAAGCTTATTAAAAAATAGAAAATAAAAATAATCAGTTCAAATATTTCTGTACTGAATATAATTAATGAACTCACATAAGACAAGAGGAAACCATCAAAGGTTAAAGTTCAAAGAAATTGCTTCATGTGCAATTGTCAATGGATATTAATTAGTTGGTGGGATTGATGTGGCAAAAAAAAAGTGTGAAGATTCTTGAGTGAATGAATTTGTGGCGCACACTGCAATTACGCTCACTGAACTTGGTATTACAAAAGTTTTATGAAACTCAGCTATGGTCATGCCAGAAATTCAATAAGAAGCCTTCGTTTGAGAATGTTCATTTTATCACCATGTTTGGTTATTTCCAAAATGAAATACTTTCATTTTCACACATTTTCTGTCTGAATTCATTCAATTAAACATTTGTTAAACATCTACAATGATACGAGACTAAGAGCTAAAAGTCAGGTGCAAATAAAACTTCATCCTCATGAGGATGACTGATGAGTGAGTGGAATGGCACACGGAGTTGTTTTTTTTTTTTTTATAAGCACCAACAGGCCTCTGATACCATATTCCCTCAGTCCTCACAGAGGTCAAAGAATTCTCATTTTCTTCAAGAGATCAATTTCTATGCAAGGTGATAATGCACCTTATTTCATTAAAAAGAAAATTAGAGGCCATTAAAAATATTTTTTCTTCCTTGTTTGGATTTTTAGCTAACACTGTGTTGCTGATTCAATAGACTAGCACATTCAACCCACAAGAAGAAAGGGGTGAATATCAAAACCATTCAACCATGGTCAAATTTTCTCTTAAAAGACTATCAGCTACTCTGAACGCAAGGGGCCTTGGAATCTCTTATCAGTCAGTTCAAATATCTCTGATTGGACAAATCTGATCATCTTGAAAGAATCTAACTTTTCAAGAGCGTTTAAGCACTAAATTGCTGCTTTTCCACATTCTTCAACTTTCTTAAACTATAAATGAAACAGACTCAAAGTCTGTTTCTTCTTTATTTGCATGTATTGTGAATTGGAGAAAGGAATGCAAAACCCTTGGCATGTAGTCAACCTTCAGCTTAAGTTAGACTTTACTAAGTAATGATAGTATCACTGAGAGCCTAATTTTCTGTTGTGTTCATGGTACAAATGTGAGGATGGGTCATGAACTGACGGCTTCTTCTCCAAATCTTTGGAAAGGTTGTCAAACTAGAATAGTGCTGCCGGTTATTGTCATTTGTTAAGCTGTTACTTTGTCTCCAATTCTTTACACACAGTGATCTCCTTAAGGAACAGTTTTAAAAGGTTTATCCTTTATTATACTTTGTAGATCATGAAATAAAGTTTTGTAGACATTGTCTTGCCAAAGATCTTAGAATAACATTGGATTCTATCTCCACCCCATTATCTGAAACCCTGAATAATAAGTCTTCCTATACCTGTGAGGATTAGGGAATGTGCTCCTTGCATATCTAGAGGCTTTCTGGATAAATTGGGTGACACATTTCATGATTTTAATATAGCTTCCAAGACAACTTTAGTTGCCTTTACTTTGGTAACTACAAAGATTTTCATTTCCTTGGACAGGAAAGCTGCTTGATGGATTATATTGCCAAGTGCACAGGCTCTTCTTAGAATGTCAACTCAGAAGACTACTTACACTCATACTGAGGACATCAAAGAGGACATGGTGAAACATCACTAGGACAGATGCATGACTGACACATTCAGAGAAGCTGGGGGGCATGGACACATTGGTTCTGGGGGGCCAAGATGGTTCAGGAAGTACAAGACTTGCACACTAGCTCCGCTGTGGTAGTCCTTGCTTGCTGATATCTCAAATCTATTCTCCTTCTTACCTTATTGTCTAAATTTCACTTCTGTTCAGAGTGTTAAAAATAGGACACTTTTGGGACTCTTAAAACTAGAAAGGTATAGATAGACGAGAGTTTCCAAGATGGAGTTTTGGGAAGAGTTTTGTTTTCCAGATGAAAGTCTCCGCTTTGTCCTATCATCATTTTGCTCTTTCCTCTTTCTGTCTGTCTGGAATGCAGATGTGGTACCTGGAGGAAGAACAACTGTCTTGTCACTCTGAGTACCTGCTTGGTAAAGCTGATAGAGCAAGAAGTTAGAAGAAACTAAGCCCCTTATTTAATTACTTGAACAGATGCATCAACCTGTAATTGCTTATTTTCAAAAGTAGAAAAATCAACCTTATTTGGTAAGAGGATTCTAATAATGTTCATATTCTGTGCATTTCCAAATGATATAAACCTTGATACTATTCTTACCTTGTCACCATTATTATTTTTTCAATCCTCAGCTAGAGCTGGAATAGCCTCTATTGTAATAAATCTTAAATATGATTTACTCATGAGCACATGTAACTAAGAATTTCTAACTCCCCCTTCAATACCATGAAGGCAAGACATTGGACAAATAAGCAGAATTCTTTTTTATTCAAGTTTCCTCCCATTTGAATGGAATTAGTCATTACTACATGTAGTCTACCTCAAGGCTTCATGTGAAAATGAGCTAAAATATGTACAGTTATACTGGAAGAATGGAACTATTTGCATATAAAATACAATAATTAGTAATGCATTAATAGTGTGCTCTGATTACTGCCTGCTATTTTAAATTTGTCAAAGGTTCTTCAAATATATTATGAAAACTTTAATGAATTATGAGTAAACCTCACCCCTGAACATGACGCTGCTTTTTTTATGAATATGAATGCAATCAGTGAGTTTCTGTAGGTTCCAAAATTAAGGAGAATTAGGCCCTAAAATGAGCAATTCTAGACAAAAATGAGAAAAGGAAAGAGGTATAAGGCAGCATGAGATATATTTTTAAAGGAAGAAAGCTTTCTCAAATAGAGAAATAATGTAAGTGTAATCCCTGGGATTACAATGATGTGAAATTTATATTTAAATAAATTTAAAATAAATAAATAAAAAGATCTCATTGAAGTGAAAGAAATCACCCTTTAGTAGTGTTATATAAATGATACCAAAAACTGAATGATTATTTTAGCTGATACTTTAAGGCAATTGAGTATCTTTTGCAAAGGTAAATTTTGAAAAGAAAATGAATATGGAAACAATGAAAGTATAACTTTCCAGTGAATTCAAGCATTTTTATCAACTAAGGACTACTTTGTACATTGATGTTCAATAAATATTCATTTATTTTTCAATTAAAAAATAATATACTTGATCCAAATCAGTGGGTAATTATAAAAATCACTTTTAATAGCAATAAAAAATGTTATGAGTAAGAAATGCCACCCAAATGATTTATTATCAAAGACTTTGCTTAAAGACACTCAGTGTTAGAGCATATTTAATTACAATTTTTCCTAATAAAGGCAAGTGTGTCAAATACTACATTCTTGACATTAAAATGTGAGCCATGCCTTTGAAATTTGTGTTAAAATGACCATTGGATTTGGTGTAAGTGAGATCACATGCATGTCATTTTGACAAAATGGCCATAAATAAAAGGCGATGACAAATGGCCATGTTCAGAGTATGGAGCCATCTAGTGTAAGGGCCACAGGGGTCGGCATGGAGCTCTTGTCTTCTCTAACATCTGGATTATTGATGGTTAGCATTAATGATGGGAAAGACAGAGCACACAGCATGTTAATAAAATTTGCAGATGTTACAAATTTGGAAGCTGTTGCACACACCAGGAGACTAAGAATTAATACAAATGGATCTAATGAGATTACAAATACAGGGAGAAAAGAAGAAAATTAGATTCCATTTAGAAAAGTGCAACTAATCAATCTGGGGGGAGGTAATCAGAAACATGTTCACTCAGCAGGTCTGAAGACCAACCTGGGAAGTAATCAATTTAGACAAAAATGCAAAGTACAATAATAAGACTGCTGAGATCAGAGAAGGAGTGTTGCTGCAAGATCACTCAGTAGCCCCTTACCCAGCTTTTCTTAACTGGAACCTCCCATAGAGAGAGTGGATCTGAAAGCAGGGGACTATTAATTTAGAAGTTGAGAAGAGCAGTGCCGTGGGGCAGTGGCAGCACCAACAACGACCTTCAAGCTCTGGAGTGAGCAGCCAGGTGTATACTAACTTGCTGCAGTGTTAAAAGTATGGGTACTGAAAATGCTACCAATATGGCTCTCTTAGTCTAGGCCCATTCTGATTCAAGCGCCAATGTAGCTAATCTTCTGATGACAATGGGATATAGGATTTTAGGAAATGTGATAGGATTGCAAATTACTTGTGATCTTACTCAAAAGTATAAATAATAACCTATGAGGAATATGAGTGGCATAAAGTTAAACACACCTGAATTTCAGTTCTATTGGTTAAGACCAATGTAACTTTGGAAAAATAATTCACTTAGTTCAAAGTAATTTAACTGTTTTAATATATTTAATTTGATGAGCTTCCATTTCCTCATTGTAAAATAAACATGGCATTTTTAGAATTGTTGAAGATAAGACTAAAGTGACTAGGAAAATCACTACTCACTGTGAATTTGGCTGTTTATTAATCTATGAATCTATAAAGTTTGTTCAAGTCAAAAGAGCAACTGAACATCTTTGATAAGTTACTCTAAGAGGTTAAAAATTTGAATTTTTAAGAGTCCACACGCAGATGAATTTAGACTAGGAGTTGTCATAGCTAGACCAAATACAATTACCAGGCAACGCAATGAGTAATAATGGATACTAGAGTTAGACAGCAATTGGAAAACTGTTCTTGGAGTGGCAGGAGGAAAATGAGACCATGTAATACTGAACACTGCGAATACCAAGGCCAGATGAATGGTGATAGGACCTCTCCTCCAAAGACTTGTATCTAAATAGCAGGAATAGTAAAGATAGTTAGCCTTCAAAATTTCAAATGTGGGGTTCAGAAGATAAAATAGGAACATAAGGCAAGATCTGCAACAATAAGGTCCCAGAAGATCATCTTTTGTCAACACCAGTATCAAAGTTCCCCTGGGATGATTCAGTAGAAAAGATAAATAATAGCAGGCATCCCCCAAATTTTGTAAATAAAGTTAAAATGTGGTGCCGTGTATAGTGCAGAGGCCAACTATAAAGATGAGGAGGAAGCCTCACAGGACCTCAAGGTCAGGAACAGCTTCCAAGGCAGCAGAAAAGGTGACACAGGTGATGGGCTAGAAAGGTGGGCAGATGCAGGCTCAAGTGAATCAAGTATCTGGAAATAAAAGTAACAGTAAAAGATGCAAGATGAGGAAGTAGCTGACCAAATCATGAGACTCTTTTTTTCTTTTTCTCTCTCTTTTTTCTTTTTCTACTTTGGTGGTCACCACCAAAGTGTAGTCAACAACTGTTGTATTAGCAGCACACCAGGAGTTCCCAACAGATCATTCTGTATCCACTTAGTTTCTTCCTGTGCATAGGGTGAGTTAGCCAGGCTTTTCCCTCCTGTATCCCCAACACCTGAGGTATTACATATTTCCCATGATTGTGTGGCCCAGTGGCTATACACATGTGTAAGTTTGCAAACCTGGGCCTAAGAGAGAGGCGACATAGGGGAAACAGAAAGAGCATGTGCATGAGCTGGACCATGTGCATGCACAAGCATAAGAGAACATGAGAGAACACCAGAAAGAGAGAGCCCAGGGAAGGAGTATGAATATTCCTAGGGCACTGGCGTTTGTGTGTGTGTGGGAGGTTGGTGTACCTTCTGTCACCCCCAGCCCTGGCCCTGCCTTGCCTGGTATATCTGTGTAACTTCCAGTAACAACAAAGAATCTACACTGATTAGTGAACCTGCTGCTTACATTTGTCCATGAGGATTGTTACATTACACTGTGAAATACCCTTCCCAATCCATTTACCAAACTGTAACAAGAGTGAACTTTTCAAAAGGCAAATATAGTCAAATTCTACTTTAGTCATCTGTTCAATGTCATTCAGTGATAACTTTCACTCACTGAGTTCAGGATAAAGGTAAGAGTATTGAATTTGGGGCAAGGTCTCTGCATGGTGTGATCCCATCTTCCTCACAACAGATGATACTCCCATCCTGCCTCCTGATTCAATCCTGACTGCCTTGACCAGCCCTGTTACCATCCTCCATTTCCCTTTTCATCTAGTATAATTCTTTTCATATTTAAGCTCAATCAACACTTCCTCAGAGGAACCTTTTCTAAATGAGTCACTGCTCTCTTTCAGATGCTGTAGCGTTTGTCACAAGTGAAATTGTGCATCATTTGTGGGATTCTGTGAGTGGAATCTATTCACACCACACCCTTCAGACTTATTGAGGGTAGATTCAGGTTTTTTTATACTGCCCAAAACATCTTTAACATATGTCATATGGCAACAGTCAGAAAGAATTTCTGCTTTTCTACCAGTTTCCTTGATGGGAATTTCTTCCTTCTCTTCAGTGAGGCCTATATTGAAAGTTTGCTGTGAAATAAGAGTTTTTCACTCAAAGATGCTCCCATCCTAACCCCAGAATGTGCAAATAGGTTGCATGGTAGGTTTCAGATAGAATTGAGATTGCTATTTATCAGAATAAGTAGAAAATCATGGATTATCCAGGTGACCTGAAATAATCACAGTCCCTATAAATGAAGGAGGAAACCTGGAGAGTTAGAGGAGATATGGCTCCTCATCAAAGTAATAAAATCAGAGGAGAACCTGGCCCAATGTTTATGGCTTTGAAGAAGGGATCAAAAGCCAAGGAATGCAGGTAGCCTTGAACCTGGAGAAGGCAAGGCCATGGACTCTTTCCTAGAACCTCCAGGAAGAACACAGCCCTGAGATATTTTGATTTTAGCCAATGAGACCTGAGTCAGGCTTTTAAACCACAGAATTAAAGTTGATAAATTTGTATTGCTTTAATTAATTAAGTGTGTAGTAATTTGTTGGAGCAGTCATAAAATAAAAAGTGACCAATGTTCTTTACTGCAAAACTGTATATAATCTTGAATATAAATATCATGATGACCATTCCCACTGCCTTATGAGAGGTTTATTTTGAGATTGTTAAGAGGGCTCAATTCATCTTGTTCATCAATTCATCTCAATGTAGCCTCCCTCCATTCACCCCTTGCAGTCACTTGTCCCCTTCTTTCCTTTCATACTTGAGCTGATGTCAAAAATCCTTTTGGACCAACCATGACACCTTCTAAGGTTCTGCCTGGGCTATGATCAATTTATCTGGTTGATGTTAGTGATTATATCTGTCTGATGAAGTATTTAGATTACAACCTATTGTCAGGTATGACTATCTGACAGAAATATCCACATATTCAGGAAATTCAAGAATACTCTGGACACTGAAAAAATGAACACTTCCTACAATATACTAGGCACTATGTACTTACTTAAGGCTTAAGCATTAACTGATCAAACCCACTCCACTCAGTACACAGAACTAGTATCATTTGGGTATATTCATGTGGTCAGCACTGTGATGTATGTGCTCTCAGATGACCCTCACCATAATCGTGTGAGATAGAGATTTCTCTATTGCTGTCACATTGATTTAATGTTGTTTAAAGATTTTCATTTTCTCCACTTTACAGATGAGGCAAGTAAGGGGTAAAATATTTAAGCAGTTTTATTTAGTGACTTAAACAGGAAAACCACCTGTTTATTGTTTACACACACTTTCCAATTTTCAAGTGGTTCACATAGTTTTATTTAACTTATACTGCTCTCCATGCAAGTGAATTAAAAGCAATTTTTTCTAATGGCACCTTAACACAGATTCACTCATTTTATTTTAATAAGGGCCCTTAAATGCGGAATTTGGGTAGTCAAATGCAAAATGAAAACCACAATAAACGAAAGACTACAACAATTATCACAATAGTAAAGCTTTAAGCATTTTATATTTTCATATTTATTCCTCTCACTTTTAACTACTATATTTACTTTTTATTTAAACACTGAAATGTGTCAATATACATCCTTGCTATGTGCAATGAACTGGCAGGAGTAAATTAACTTTAAAACATTATAAAAATTGTAAGGAAAAGAACTATTTTTACATTTTTAGAAACTTTGATGGACTGTTTTACTGAGTGACAGTCAATGGGAGCAGACAAGCAATGCAACGTGATTAGACAACTACCAACATACGGAGCTGTTGGATTTCTCAACCCCACGGGCAACAGAAATGGCAGAGCAGATTTTTGGGAACTTTTACACATTAGTACATAAACAGTCTGTCAAGAAATCACACTTTTCAGATGTCTACCTCCTACAGTCTTCAAGACATTACAAACTATCACAAATGTGATTTGCAAGGGAAGAAGTTTCCTAGCCTCAATAGAAAGTGATTGTCATGACTGACAAAGTCCAGTAAGATCAAGTGAAAAACAGCAAATCCTTTAAAAAATTGATCTGGCAGTGGGTTTGTGCACTATTAAAGCCAAAAAATAAATAAATAAATAACTCCATCTTTTTTTCTTGTTCTGTAGTCTTAATATGTTGCCAGCAAGAGCAGATTTAGCTATGTTGAGCAGGAAACCAGATTTGAAAAAGGACATGCTAAAAAAAAAATACACTGTAATGCAACCCTGAAAGTATATAAAAGCAAAAAAAAAAAAAGCTCTTGGCGACAGTTTGTAAAATGGGATGAATCAAAAGCCAATTAAGAGATCAAAATATATGGAGCCAATATCATAAAAGTGGGGGCGACAATATAGGCAGCTTGGAAGCTAATTAGAATGGAGAGGTGATAATTGTATGCACTGGGGGAAGGCAAACTGTAGAGTGTTGAATGGAAATGAGGCAAAGATTGAGAAGGAAAAGATCTCAAACACTTCTGCAGTGTGGTAGTAAATAGTCAAAAACAAAAATGTAAGAAATGAACCCCTTGGTGAGGTGAAGAAAACCTCTTTACTAACTCTTAGGTTCATCATTTAGTAGATTCTAAAGGCCATGCTTCCTTGGAAAAAAATGTGGGTTTATTTTTCTTTCTTATTTGAAAAAAATTATTTCCAGTCATGCTGTGTTCCCTCCTTTTTTTTCTTTTAGAGTAGGCTTGAATGTGAAGATTGAAATTTGAGATCAACTTCCACTTCATTTTCATTTTTTAAAATGTTTCCAGGGGTAGTAAGTTGGTTTTTTGTTTTGTTTTGTTTTTGTTTTTGTTTTCAAGAAATCTTGCCCAACCTATCTTCTTGCTATTTGGCATTTCTGTATGTGATTAACTTTCCCAAAATTTGGCAAAAATCATCCTGTCTTTCCCTGATGATGATCTATTTGGTTAGAATGCCTTTAGCATTTTACTTCAGATGAAAAATGAAAAACACTGGAAGACAATGCTTTCTTTAAATAAAGTTGCTGAAGCAACAATACCTAGGCTATGGCTATGGCTATGGTCTATGAACCACCTTGAAGTTTGGTGAAACCCAAAATTCTAATATCTTATCCCGAAGGAAGAAATTTTGAATACTCAATGTCCTATGGCCTTTATCAAAGCAACAACGTACTTAAATAAAAACACTGCAGGTCAACCTCTTTCAAACTATTTCCACAAGTTCGAGCTCTTAATAAAGTGATTGGAAAGATGTTGCTTCAAGGCAACAATTAAATTGCTTTTGTTTGGTTTCTTGTTTGACTCTTGCTCCATAAAATTGTGTTATTTATGAACATCTGAAAGTATTATTCAAAGGAAAAAAATTAAAGCCACATTTTGTAATTTTAAACTGATGAAGTGTTAAAATTTACCCAAAAAATGTAAACAGGGGAAAAAACACAATATAGCACATACATTATATATAGTGAACTGACAGTGATTCTAGTGAAAAAAAATTATTTAATGTATCTAACATGTAAAGTTTGAAATAGACTCAGAAAGTCACTTAAAGATAATGTGAATGAGATGAAACACAAAACAGAGTAACTCATTTTCTCTAAATAATTAATGACTTTGGAGGACAAACAACTCTTAGCCACCCTAGAAAATTTTGCATTCTCTATTCCTCTTAAAATAAGCTTTCTTCCCCTCTAGTAAATACATATTATAATTGCTATTTTGGGATATTTTTTTAAAAAGTGAACACAAATGTAAAACAAACATAAATCAAAACACATTGCCAATTTACACTTCCAGTGAAGATGGAGAAATAGAAAATAGACATACCCTTCTACCTGGAACAACTAGAGAAATACACTATAAATATGAAATAGTCATTTCCAAACTATTGAACATAAAGCATTAAAGAATAACCCCTGAGAGAAAGGAAAACATGAAGTTTAATCCTATAATTGTCCCAGGCAAAAATATGTTATGCTTTGTGAAAATTTCCAGAATGTCACACAGTGACAAATCCACATATATATAACCTGGCACTCATCTTGAGTTGAGAAGACAGAACTGAAGATCCAGGAAAACCAAGGAGGCTAATGTTCATGGAACAGAGTAGTAAGAATAGAAATCCACACAGAGTAAACCCTGGAGATTTGAAGAGGTTCCTCTTGAATATTTTCAAGAATATTAATCAAAATATGAACATTAGAAGGCACCTAAGACAAGGGAAAGGATCACCTGAAAGAACTGGAAGAAATAACATCTAGAGCTCACAGCAGAGCTGAAAATAGCACCTATGCCCACCAAGTGGAGTGGAAAATTTATGGTGCTTTACTCCAGGTATGAGAAAATTTGTACCCTGCCTAGCAAATCTTGAAAGTCTCTAAAAAAATCAATATGATTCCAAGTAACTTAACTACAGTGTACACCAAATTCAACATTATTTACTAGTATGTATAATATCCAATCCCCTCAAAAATAAATAATAATCTAGCTCCCACCTCCACTCAAAGATTACCAGATACACAATGAAGTAAAAACAATATCACCCATGTTGAGGTGACAAATCCATCAATCAAAAACTAACCTAACTGACAAAGCATTTACTATGTAATTGACAGAATAGGACCTTAACAGTCTTCTCAAAACTATATTACATAAATCATAAGTTCAATAACTGAGGGCAAAGATCAAATATTTTAAGTAGATATATGGAAAATTATTTTAAAAATCCAAACTGAACCTCTAACAATGAAAATTATGACAGATAAAATAAAGTACGCTGGATGAGATTAATTTGATTAGCTATTTCAGAAGAAAAGAGTAGAGAATTTGAAAACAGCATTAAACATAGGGAAGAGAAAAAATTCAAAACCTCAACATGAGCTGTGGGATATAATATCAAGTGACTTAATATATATGTGATAGGAGGTGTATGACTTGAGTTTATAATAAGAATGTATAATCAAGAGCCCCTGGTTTTGTATAGGGTTAGGGAGTTTGGAGAAAAAAAGTATTAGAGTAAATAATGACCAATTTTTTTCCAAATTGAATACAAACTTGCAAGGATGAGAAACACAAAGAAAACTATATAAGGAGTATCATCAAATCCTTCGAAACAATAGAAAGGAGAGAGACTTAAACACAGTCAGACAAATAGAGCCTACTATGAATGGAAGAACAAAGTACAGATTAAAGCAGATTTATCACTGCAAAAAATCCAAGTGAGAAGATAATGAACCAATATCTTTAAATACTAAAATTAAAAAGCCTATCACTTTAGATTTCTATACCCCAAAACAAAACTGAAATAATTTTCAAGCACACAGGAGACCTGTGCTACAAGAAATATTTAAAATTTTTTAAAGGAAAGAAAGAAAAGCATGCAGAAAATAACTCATGACAATCTGTTCTCTAGAAAAGAATGGAAACTGTGTGTTCTTCTCCCAGATCATCACATGGCAAGTATGATAGAGATGACTAACTGGGCACCAAAATTCTTCTTCCCTTCTAGAATGAGAGTAACTTGCTGGAAATGTGTTATTTGCCAAGAACTATATTCCCCAGTCATTTTTGCATCTAACTATAGCAGTGTGACTAGCAGAATGATATTTCTCACTCTGAACATATCAAGGATGGTATCTTCCCTCCCTTATTCTGTGACAGCTTTGCAAGTCACATGTTGAATATGGCAGAAAACACTACGAAAGGAACGTGTGTAATAAATAATTTAGTTTATACTTTATTCTTGGGGGGTAGCTCCTGAACCCTTAGACTCTATAGTAACAGGAGTGTCTATGTTGTTCATGGTGGGCCCCTAGTTTATGCCAGTTAGGACTCAGGATAGGGTCTGGTCATGACAGGAACACTAACCATGTGATAAGAGTCTAAAGCCTCTTAGGGAATGGAGTTTGAGTAACATAGTCAAATGTTTCCATCAGTCATACCTACAACATGAAAATTCAATAAAAGTTGTGGACCTAAAGAATCAGTAAACATTCCCACTTGCAATGTCTTGTAATGTTCCCGCTTGTAGGACATTCCTTGTAATGTCTCTCATCATTGTTTAAGGATCTTTCCAAACTTTGTCCTATGTATTTGTCCCTTCGGCTGCTTCAGATTTATATCCTTTTGTGATAATAAAAATTGCAATTATAAATACAGCTCTTCTTTATCAATGCGGTGAGGTAGTCTAGTGAATTATCTAACCTGACAGATAGTAAGAACCCCTAAAACTGTAGCCGGAGGTCAGAAGTGAGTATGGCCTGGGGACCCTTAAACTTGTGGCTGGTGTCTGGAAGCATAAAGTCATGTGAAGGACTGAGCCCATAACTTGAAAACTTTGTCTGACCTGGTAGTTGGTGTCAAACCTGTGTCCTGAATCACCAAATAGATTCCTATGAACCTCCTTGCATTGAAATGCTAAGTGAACAATAAATACATATTTTTTTTACAGTTTGGGAGATTTCTACATTATACCTTATCATTATCTTATAGTTAATGCCCTTGTTATTTTTGTTTTTCAAAATTCACCTTCTAGTAAAACTCCGAACACATTGCCTAAAATTTAAGCTTCCTAATATTTCTTATCTCCCTTCACTGTTTTACTGTTCTGCTTAGTACTTATTACTATAGCAGTCTATATATGTTCTTATGTTCTGGGGTTTTGTTTTATTTTGCCACCACTAGTTTAATGCAAGCTCTCATATGGAGGAGACTTCTATTTCAGTGTTTTATGGTTTTATCTGATATATTTAGGACAGTACAAAATATAGTAAAAATTTATTTAAAGTTTGAATACAATAGAATTATTAAATGAAAAAAACAAGATTCAATGAGAACAATTTAGCATTCGATGACTTAGAATTTACTTAATTGCAAATACATAAAAGAGAGGAAAGGAGCATTCAGTAGACTAGAGACAATAGGAATTTAAAGAAAATGGTAAATGTGAGAGTCATTTAGAAATAGAAACCATCGGACTTGGAATCTACTGGGAACAAGTCAGTGAGAAAGATATTAATGAAATCTTTATCTTCAACAACAAAGGGGACCAAGGAAATTATGAAGCAGTTAGAAAATAAATCCGATTTAGAAGAGATACTAAGATCAGTTTGGGATGTGGTATTTCAAAGCCTTTCAAAATAGCATGGTTAAGTCTATGGCCATACCACCCTGAATGTGCCTGATCTAGTCAAAATAGCATGGTTAAACTGTATAAGTGAGACCTCTGCACTTCTTAGCATACAACATAGGAATTAAAAGTGGAGGATTGTGCTAGAGGAAAGTTTCAAATTAAACAGGAATAGCCAATGGCTATGCCAGAGAAATACATTGTGTTATAAAAAAAAAAAAAAAAATTGTTAAATTAAGCAATTTTAATTTAGGTTCAATTTATTTTCTAGATTATGTCCTTTAGAGAACCACAAGTGGACACTTAGTATTAGAACATTACTAAAACTATTAGAAAATCTCAGGCATGGAAAATCATTTATTATAGGCCCAGCAGGGATATTTACTACCTTCAGCATGTTCAAAACTCCTGAGAATTGAATGGATCTTGTCTTTATGGCTGAAAATAAACCTAGAGTACTTCATTATTGCTTCTTAATAACAAAGCCCTTTTGCAAACAAGCAGCCATGAGCAGAACTTAAGATGAGTAATCACATCTCAACAGTTTAGACGATCAATCATCTTATGTATGCATAAAATATTAAACATAATGAACATGTTAGGGAGCTATCGATCTATTCCAGTCCAAGTCACAACAAAACACGAATGGTTTCTTTGTGATTGAGAGCATTTATTAGACCCTGGGGTTTACACACGTGAATGAGTAGAAGGCCTTCAATATACGATTTCCAGTAGAGATGAAGCAGCTGAACTCCTAATACACCAAAGATCAAGGCAATATTTTTATTGAATTAATATGGAAAGACTGTTCCATAATAGTCCATATATTTACAACGATCCTTATTTGCAGTGTCAATTTTATAGTCTCAGATATCATTTCATTCACATATCTTCACCATTGTGGATAATCTGCCTAGTTTCCATTGCAGAAATTAGTCCCTCATACAGTTGCTTTCCTCAATTTTCTTGTTTTCCTCTTTACACCCCTACATTTTTCTTTGCCTACCTTGACCCCTTTCCATCCATGTCCCCGTGACATGGAAGGGTGCTCATTGTCCTTATCATTTTACTTATTTATGTTCTCTCCTTATCTCTTTCCATTTTCTTATCACCCAGAAGACTCAAATTCTAAGGCAGATTTTCTTCAGTATAACCTGAAATGCTTGGATCAAAATAACTTAGGAAAAGTGTTGGCTCTACTCAAGAATTTTCATTTTTAGCAAACTGCCATGCAAGTTCTTTTTTGGACATTTGATGTTGGGTTCCCCACTGGCACAATGTTCTATTAGATAAGCCACTGCTGGTGTTCGCTCATCTCAGAAACATAACTGATGTCTAATCATGTACACAGGGTGCCTAATAATTGCTACATGTGACAGATTCTGCACCTTTTGGCTAATCATCCAAGAATGTGTGTGTGCTTGTGTTGGGGCACAAATGCTTAGAATTGTATGGCTCTTCGCAGCCTGGTAGCTCCTTGCTCTGCATGAGTAGCTATTAGCACCATCTTTGTGTGCTGTTATAAGAAATTAAAGGAGCACTGAGGAGTCTCCATCACCCAATTTTGTTCTTAATTTGAAATTCACACTCTTCAATACCTGTTCCACAGTCAAACATCACAAAAATAACTTCATCTGTGACCTAGCTATCATGTTTATAAATGCTTGAACTAGTTACATCTGTTGCATGAACATTCCTAATGAATCTTTTTTGCCTCCCTGTGTGCATGTCCCTTTGTCCTGGCACTTCACCTTTCTCCAATTGAAAGTAGGATCTAGCTTTCCACTTTGTAAAGCTGATCTTAGCTATATGGCACTTGCTTTGACCAAAGGCTCAATAACAAATGTGACTAAAATGAAAGGCTCACACACTGGAAATTGCTTACTCTGGGATAACTTTCCTCATGTATATAAGCACAGATTAGACTGTTGGATAAAAAGAGACTACCCTAAAGAGGTTTCCAGAAACTCTAGCTGCCCCCCAAGAATTCCTCCCCCACCCTGGTCATCTAAACTAAGATCCCAGATATAAGAATGGTCTGGACTGGTCTAATCAACACAACCTAGAATAAGCCCAAAGTCAAACGCAAGGCATGAAGACATGGTGAATATTCATTGTTTCAAGCCCCTATGTTTTTTGGTGAGTGATTGCTTTGGAGTAAAAACCAACTGATCCAAACACTTAGCTACAAAAAACTTTTATTCCTTCACCTCCACCAACCCCAGAGGCATATTCCCCTTCCTCTATTACTGGAGAGTACTATATTCACAAAATTAACCAGAGACATCACTGTTTTCATTGTGTATTAAGTGCCAAAATTTCACTAATACTTAACATATCTGCAAGAAAGTTAGCATTATCCTATTTTATAAAGGTCATGTAAATTTTCACAGAGGTCACAATAAAGGTAGATGCAGTGTTAGAATCCATTGTGCATTGTGGATAGTTTGAGATTTAAAAGAACTATTCTTTTGGTTTTTTGACCAGATGTTGACCCTAATGCCAGGGATAGCATAAAATCTTAATAAATTCTTGTTAAAATAAACTGACCTTTCATAATACACTTACTTTGCTGAGCTGTGTTCGTTAATTTTTGTCTAGCATGTCACACACACACACATACCTACAATGATAAGAATTACATTTCATGTTCTTAAGTATTCTGAGGTAGGGTATCATTTAAAATGGTTTTCACAGACCCATGCAACATCAAGATATTTTACCTTGGCTTTATGCCTTTCCTATTGTTGTGATGTTATATATGACCAAATATTGCTATGACTCACCTAGTTACCAACACCTTGAGATGTATTTAAACGAGCAATTCAAGAACAAGATACAAGTAGGAATTGTAAATATGAGACTTTTCCTTACATAGGAATAGCATTTGACTGGTCTAGTTTTTCTAGGTTTTTATTAACTGGACTGATCACTTTGAAATCATAAATGTTTTGTGGTCATTCCATTCAAACAAGGACTGTGCCACTTTCCTGGCTTGCTGACAGTATATTCAACACTGATTATTTTTCTCTAACTGATATTGTTGACAGTCAACACATTAGTTTTCAAAGTCTCCTGAGTGTAAATGTGCATGTGCTAATGTATGTGTTCAGAGAAGAAAGAATACATTATATCATCCACGTAAGAGATGAAGAAGCAAGACTTGGAAGGGATCTTAGCTTTTTCTGATGGGACATGAGCAATAAAACATGACAAAAGTCACAACTCCCTTGAATCAAATCATATTTTTCCTCTAGGCAGTCCTGGCCTTGATTTAAGATTGTCCAGATCTTCAAACTTTTCCCAAGCATTTGGAGTTTTCAAAATAATGGAGTTTTGTTTCCAGGCAGTTTTCCCTTTATTTTAGGATGAATTTAAACAAATACAGCATTGCTTATTCAAGTAAGCTTAAATCATTAAAAAAAAAATTAAAACATACTCAATGCCCAAAAGTGTTTAAGAATTTTAATTTGTCTTTGTCCCATTCCTTAGAATTACTTCTCAAATGGTTTGGATTTAGCCAAACCTAAAATAGATTTTTGCCAAGAGTCTTCCCCCCCCTTTAATTTTTAAACCCATGTGTATTTTAAGGGAAATTTAATACATATGCTTTTAATTCATGTGCACTTAACTCATCAGAATGTTGTTTTGTAAGACCTGTTTGAAGTTTAAGAAGTCTTTTTGGAGCCTTCCTTTAATAAGTCTTTTCAAGCCTTTATTCTTAGAAGCAGGAAGTCACATTTTGCCAGAAGTAAATGAATTTCAACCCCCAAAGGTTCACATTTAGTCCAAAACTGACAGCCAAGACACTCTGTGAGTAAGTTGCAAAAATGAGTTCTTTTACCCATAGAATAAAGTTTGTTTGATGTTTTAAGCCCCTAACTCAGAAAATGAAGACATGCTTCTATGCATCTTCTCCAAACATATGAAAATTGTCAGCAATATTTAAACAAAACTTTAAAAAAATTATCCTAAAAATCCCAAAGACTTGCTAATAGATTTTGCTGATAAGATGATAGATTACGTCCTCAAAATACAAACACAAAAAGTAGTAGATATTGAGTTAGAACTAAGTGATAATGCAAAGGAGGGGTGAAGATATGGAGAGCTATCATTTACAGAACAGATGACAACAGCTCAGTGCATATAAATATGGCGTAACAAGGACTTTGATGAGTTCTTATCACTGGTCCATGTGTCAGAGTCTGACATACATGAAATATGAGGATTAAAGAAGAACAAAGGGGCCTAAGACAAGATGCTGAACAAAATGCCATTAAAGAGTTATGAAGACAAGAAGACAACAGAGAAATCTCAGTGTTTAAAAAAATTACTGCTTGAGCTAAGATAATATCCCATCCGATTTATTTTTTACTTTCCGCTGACGGCTGCAGCTGTTCTTTGTGAATCTCTACATATTGCATCCTCCTAGGTCTGAAGCCGATGTCCGGGCAAAAGCCTCCTGTGTCTGTTTGGTCCAGTGAGGATGGATGAGACTCCCAAGGGACAGGAAATCATTCTCACCTTGGTTTCATTATAATGCATTCACCTCTGCCAATGATGAAGACAATTAATGCCCTGCCCATGCTTGTAAGCAGAATAATAAACATCACACTTTTTCTTTTGCTCTCTATTAAACCTTTCTGTGATTATCTGTAAAAGGCTTATGAACTTTGTGATCTAAAGCAATTACCAGAGGTTAAGAAATAATTCCTGATAAAAAGTTATCCTCAAAATAAAAGGATTTTCATGTGAATTGAAGGAAGTTCTCTATCTCTCACTAAGGGGGAGTGGAGGGGGGAGAGAGAGAGAGAGAGAGAGAGAGAGAGAGAGAGAGAGAGAGAGAGAGAGAGAGAGCGCAAAATGGGTGGCCAGCCAGAAACCAAGCACTTCTGGAGGAAGCTGTGTGGTAACATTTTGGACAGGAGGCCACACAACCACAAAAGTTCTCTGCTTTCCCTGTCCCCCTACTCAGGAAAGAAGCCCACAATGGAAACCAAAATGTTAGTTAATAAACTGTGCTTGTTCCTCCTTTGCTTTGCATTTTCTCTTTTTGTTTCACATTATCTCCCTTTGATTTTATCTCATTCTTTTCTTGGTTTCCATCATTTTCCCCCCTTTTCTTGCCCTACAGTCTCCTTACTATTCCGACTTCACATTTCCTTCATCCCGTCTATATTCCTCACAAATCTGTTTCTCTATGCCCTCATCACATTCCATCTGTTGTTTGTCCCCAGGTTCACCTCTTCCCCTGCCTTTGACTGGTCTGGCCTGCTTTTTCTCTGTGCCTAGGAGCACAAAGGCAGCTGCTCCTTTTTTTTTTTTTTTTTTCTTTTTCTAACATCCCTTCCATCCCAAGACTCAGTTTTGCACAGCAAATTGGCAATGGCAGTCGGAAAATTCTACATTAACTCTTACTTGACTATATACTGGGAAGAAAGGAAGAGGTGTACACAATATGGAACTGACCCCAGAGCAAGGCACAGGCACATTTGACAAACTAGTGAGTTAATTGTGACATTAACCATTAAATCTCCCTTGCTAATTATGTCACAGTCTTCTGGAGCACTAAGCCCTAGCTTTAACACAGCAGATCACTGGCCCAGTTTGCCATTCAATGCAAGAATTGGGCTGGTGACAGCTGATAATCATCATGCCACCTTTGATAAATATTTCCAGGCTTCCTATTTCAGGAGTATCCTCATCTGTAATTAGAAAGAATTTATTTTTAGAGTTTCCTGTTACTATGTTCATCACAATCTCCCTTTCATTCCACTTATTGGTCATATCTCACCTCTTGAATGTCTGAGTAACCCTCACCTTAAAAACAGCTCTTTTACCATCAAGATTTACCATCACTTTCCAATTTTTTTGTCTAGCCCAAATATTTTTTACTTTCCTCACTGTACCATACTTTTTGTGAGCACAGATACTGTATCTCTGGTTCACCTAGTATTCTCAACCCTCAAGATGTGTAGCATTGAGCAGGCACTAAATAAGCATTTACTGAGTTAAAAACTAACCCCTTGGTAGAGAAGAAACCATCAAGTATTAAAGTTTTATTAACTACCCCAAGTTCACTGAGCTGAAAACTGGATAAGCCCAAATACATACTCCTCTTATTGTCTCAGAAATTGCAAGTCATGTGTTCAGAGTCCACGTTATTTTGTTAACAATATTCTGTGTCCACAGTTGCAATGGCCAAGAGCTATGCAGATGCTAAGAGGATCAGAAAGCCAGAAAATCATTGGAGTTAGGAAAAATAGCCACAGGAAACAAACATTGAAAACAGAACCAATGGCAGGAATACAACTCGTCCCACACAGCACCCAAAATAAATAGGAACCAGTCCTACCTAAGAAGCAGCAGGGCAGGATGCTAAGAGGCAAGACCCAACCAGTCAAACCACATCAGATGGCAAATTGCCTTTGGCCAGAGAAGCTCTCTCCTAAGTCATTAGCATATGCAAATGTGTTGATTTGCTCAGTTCCAAGAAAAAAGAAAACTTTTTTAGAGAGGTAGCAAATACCTAATAGTGAGTTTGACACTTGGGGAAACTGAACTTTAACCCAATGGAACTGAGTTCATCTCAACAAGTTTGTCAAGTTTATGGTCTCTTCCATACCTCTAGTATAGAGGATGGGGGTTCCCCCTGCAAGACAAGTTATATTTCTTTTGGCACATTTGTGCATGAAAAGTTTCAACCCCCAAAATGAGATTATTCAACTAGTTTTTCTATCAATTATTACCAACCCAATAGCTCCGTAATTTGTTAAATTCCTTGTCAAACATATCTTTAGAGTGAAGGGATCATCTGTATTTCTATGCATAACTAGAGTATGCATTTCTATAATACAAAATAGAAAGTCTTAATTATCTTTCATTTTAATATTTAATCTCTATTTTCTCCCCTTATATGCCACTTTCACTGGACCTTCATTCTCTGCCACCTATTTTTATTTGAAAGATGAAGTGTCTACTCACTTGCATTTGCCTGCTCCTGAATATTATAGGTCATATTAATAATTATTTGAAAGTCTTAAACCATGGATTTACCTTTAATCTCTCAATTTTTAAAGCATTAATATCAAGCTGAAATAAGGAACATATTAGTTAACATAAAAAAGCTACAAGTATTTGTTCCATATTGTTGACTGTCTAGGAAAAAAAGAAGTTATAGCCAATTTGAGTTTATTTTCATCCTTATTTCAGTTCCACTGGTGATGAGTCATGATTGCTGATAGCTCACTCTGGAATAACAGAAGACTCTCCTCCTCCCCCCTCATGACCCCCATTCCCATCACTCCACAGCTCAGATGGAAGAGTTTTGATGAGCAATGACAAAATGGAATCCTCATATTTCACAGGAAGGAAGGCACTAAAATGTGGACTCTTCCATGGAAGGATTCAATTAGAACCAAAAAGAAAGCTCCTTTTTCCTGAGCTCTCCCTTTGTTGTCCTTATTTCCTTCCATTTAACTGGTTTTGGTTATACCTGCCCTGCAGATACCAGTTAAAAGAAGAGTTATCCTTGAGAAGCTGAGTAGAGTGCACTATATAGATCTGAAAGGAGGAGCCGTCTCTGTTCTTGGATTTTTCTCCTTGGGTAACTTCTTTCCCTTCTCCATCACTGCAGTTGTTAACATGTTGCAGAGGTTCTAGAGGTGCCTCCTTCTTGTATTGAAGCATGAAAAACCTCTAGTGTCCACACTTAGATCCAGGGTAGCAAACAAATGGTGGAGAAAGTTAGATTCTGTTTAAGATCTTAGCAAGTCCTTTTTTTGATAAATTGCATTAAGGTAAAAAGATAGAGAATTCTTTCATCTTGTAGAAGAAGATCATGATCAATAAAACTTAAGATTTTGCAGAACTGACATACATTAAAGTAGGCTGCTCACCAAGAAAAGAAGACAGAGATATGGAGCCAAAGTTAATAATACAAAGTGCCATTTGCCTACATGCCGCCTGCTATCAATCCCAGGGCAGCTTGTATGGCATACTAGGAGGCAGGGAAAGATTTGGAGATTTGATCTAGATCAATTCTCTAAGAGTAACAACTAACAGTAATATAGTGATAATTTATGGTCTTTGTTTCATGGGATGAAAATGTTCCCCCTCCCTTCTTGCCTTTCTGTGGAACCTCAGTTCTATGCAAGTACTTGATACCCAAATGTTCCCAAATTAAGTGGGAGCAACCATCTGCTTCTTTTACATAGAGAGAGGTGTCTGGTGTGAGATTCTCTATCCTGGTTGGGAGTCTCAAAAACTCCTCCAGACATTTTGGAGTGTGATTATTCATTGTCCCCATATAACTTTTTCAAATATATATTGTCTATATATAGCTTACCAACTTTCAAAAGTACCTGAAGTTCTTTTTGCTCACTATATAATCATTAGAACATATCTAATCTGAAAGATTAAATATAAAATATAAAACTTTTTATATTTTCTAAATGTGTGGCCAACTATTTTGGTCTTTTTTTAAATAAGTACTTTTTATTATTTTTATTGCTCAAAAATATTTCTCAATTGGCCAACATCTTTAAAAGTTATTACATATCTACAGATATCAAGGTTACAAAAGTCAATATTGTTTTTCATGTTCACGGTGGTGATGAAGACTTTATTCATCTTGAGGACTTTATTCATCTTGATGGCTCCTGAATCTTGTGCTATGTCAGAGAAAGAGTTGCTTTTGTCCAGTCCCCTCTGACCAGGTATAACACATGATGCTTAATTATAATGGTAGCAATAGAGGGTACCAGTTTTCTTTAACACAGGATCTGTTGGTTCCTCCTTGTAGCCACCCTGGAGGATCCTTCTGCCTTCCTCTCCCATGTCTGGGAGTCAGTCCCCATCTCTCTCCCACCTGTCCATTCACAGTTCTCCTTCAGGTTGTAGCTTGGTGGCCACCAGTATAGTGAAGGCTTCTGAGGCTACCACATAAGATCTGATTTCCACTAACCAGTATTTTCACTCTCTGACCTAAACAGTTTTGTAAATTTCATATTATCCTCATATAAAGTAACAACTAGTTGATCTTAGTAAGTAGCTTTTGTCTAATAGTTCGTTGTTTACACAAGATAATTGCACACTTTATCTCTTAGCAGGCTCAGAAATAACTCAGGATGTAGATTTGTATCCACTGAACAGAAGAGAAAACTGAACTTGGGAGCAGAATGAAAACTGGCTCATGACCAGACATCAAGCAGCAGCTGCACTGAGAACTTCTGATCACAAATCTCACTACATTTACATGTCACTATCTCCTACCTATTGGAGAAGGAAGGCCTATGATGTATAAATATTTTTCTTCTCCAATATATACTTTCCCAAGATTTGTTAAAAGTTGTTTTATTTTTTAATATCTAGTGCAGTTTATGAAATGAGACTTTTCATATTGTTAGAGTAACTGTCACAGTATTTGATATTCATATTATAGTATTTGAGTATTTGTCACAAAACAAATAAATACTCAGCCAGTTTTCAATTTTCATAACAGCCGGAGGCAGTCATAGTTGATTTAGCTGATAAGGAAGATAGAAATGAAGTTTAGGGGAGAGAGTAAGAACCTAGAACAAATGCAAAAAAAAATAGTAAGCAAGGGTTGAAACAAAAAATAGTATTTTCCTCAAAATTCCCTTTATTCGAATGTTAAACATTCTTTCATGTCCCTGTGTCTTGCCTGAGCTATTCACCACAGTATTTTTGTTAATCAGTAGCTTAAATATTGGCCATGGTTAAAATTTTTATACCAGCGAACATGCAACAAGGTGACCAGGACATTATGTCACCAGACACCTAATCAACTGGCCCTTGAGCTTAGATTTCCCAGTCTCAGGAACCATGGGCAATGAATATCTGTTATTTATATGTATCAGGTATAAAAAGCACCAAAAGTGAGTACTTTCCCCCCTGGTAGCAGGTCTACTAGCACACCACTGAATGTTGCCCATATTTTTACCACAAATTATTTTTTTAAGTGACAATGGCATGACAAAGGCAATAGAATAAAAACAAAGAAAATGTTCCTTACATATGCTAATAAGTTCTCATATTTGCTCTCATTTTATTTTCGCACAAAGTCTGTGAAAGCAATAGAGAAGACATATTTATCATCCCACCTTACAGATCAGTAAACTGAGGCTCTGAATACCAGAGCTGATAATGTGATGCTAGGATGAACTATTCTGTCCTTATCCAATATCCTCTCTATTCCACTCCATAGTCTTAAACCCTGCGTGATGAGATAGCCTTAATGAGGGTAGCAACTTGTGCTTTTTGAGAGAACAGGACAGAAATGCACAAGTTTTGTACAGACTTTGCCATACTTGGAAATGGATGGGAATTCTGTTTTTGTTTTTCCACTGACAATCTGTGGAATCTGGAATGTTTTTCCTGAAAAAAGAATCCACATGACCATGTGCTAATGTGAGTTTTTTTAGCCCCGGTTTGCCACAACCCTCTGTTTGTTTTCTCTTAAATGTTAATTTCTAATTTGAAAAACCTGCTCAGAGAATAAACACTGAACTCTTCAAGACTATTTTTAAATATCATCTTGGTTGCTTGGTTAATTGGAGCGTGTATATGCTGGATTGACAGTTCTAACGATTGAATCTCTTTATTTATCCCTAGCTTAGAAATAGTACTGAGGTTGTAGGGGGGAATGACATCAGCAAGATGGTGAGATAGAGAATCCTAATTTGCATTCCCCCACAGAAACCCTGACTAAAGTAACTTAATATCTTAAGGAGAAGTTCAGAAGCCAGTTAAGACAGATGATGAGCACAAATCTGAACTCAGACACGCTGAAATGATAAGAGCAATTACACTTTCCCACATCACCTCCTCGCCAAGCTGGCACAATTCAGTACTAAGGATTGCTATCCTCCCCCGGGGGAGAGAAAGGTAGTAGAGTGAGCATGCAATGTGCTTTCTGAGGGGCTGGTTTTTCTCACGAACACCCAAGAACTGATATGGTCCAGACACTGCGACAGTGAAGAAGTTGAGCACCTTCCTGCAGCCAGTAAATCCTGGAACCTCCCTAGGGAAAGCACAAAATTGAGTTCTCTCTACCAGGAGGGGGGAGTGAAGCATGACTTCAATGTCCCCAGCCCTTCAAATCACTCACCAAGGAACTGATACTCCAGACTGAATCATGCTTCTATCTCTCTCACCCTAAATCCATATGCTGAAATCCTAACTTCCTATGTGCTGGCATTAGGAGGTAGGGGTCTCAGGAGATGACTAGACCATAAAGACAAACTTTCATGAATGGGATCAGTGCCCACATAAAGGAAATCACAAAGAGCTCCCTCGGCCCTTCTGCCCTCTGAGGATACAGTGAGCAGATGGCCCTCTATGATCCATGAAGTGGGTGCCCACCGAACACCAAGTTGCTAGCATTTGATGTCAGACTACAGTCTCCAGAACTGTGAAAAATAAATCTGTTGTTTCTAAGTCACCTAATCTATGGTATCCTGTTATAGCAGATCAAATTAATTAAGACAGAAATTAATACCAAGAACTGGAGTTATTGTCATTTTAAATACCTAACAATGCAGAAATGTCTTTGGAAATGAACAATCGGTAGACACTGAAAGAATTTGGAGATGCAGGCTAAGAAAAGCCTCCACTGCCATGAAGCAACCTTAAAATGCAATTCTGGAGAAGGCTCACAAAGAAAAGAGAACTATAGAAAAGTCTGAGTCTTGCCAGGCATGGTGGCACTAGTCTGTAATCCCAGCCACCTGGGAGACTGAGGCTAGGGATCACTTAAGTTCACGGGTTCAAGACAACTCCAGGCAACATAGCAAAACCTAGTCTCTAAAAAAACAAAAACAAAAAAAAGAGAGAAAATTCTTAGTCTTAAAGATGGCCTAATTAGTAATCCTTGATAGAATGTTGGTAGAGATATGAACAGTAAGGCCATTGATAAGGTCTTACATAGAAATGAGCAATGTGTTATTGGAGGCCAGGTCATCCATATTTTAAGTGCCAAAAAACTGGAATAAATTACGTTCATGATCTAATATTTTGGGTAATGGAGAACTTAAAAGAGATGAAATTGGATTAGAGCTAATACTATTTAACTATTTCTAAGTAAAATGCTAATAAAGCTACTTGGCTTTTCCTGAATGCTTATTATAAATGCACACACATGACAACAACAAAAAAAAAATCCTTAAAGATTAATTTTTTAAGCAAAAAAGTACATAGAACTAAAGGGAGTTGGAAAATTATCAGCTTATCCATATTGCAATATATTAGTACACTAAGAGTGTGACTAAGCATCTACTGAATAAGATTTGTATGGATCAGTCATCCCAAAAGAAAACAGGAGCTATTTCCCAGAACAATGGGGAAAATGACCTCCAAAGGTGATCCAAATGGCACCTGAGTTGCCACTGCCATCACTGGCTCAGGGTACAAGGGCAAGGCAGAGAAGGCTCACAAGAGGGGCTCCCGAAGCCTGCAACACACACTGCTCAGGATTGCCTCACATCACAGTGTCTGCTCCCTGCCCTCTGGAGTCATGCTTCTCAGCCACCCAGGAGCTACTGTAGCAGGCTCCCCAGCACTGAGAACCACAGTAGTCACCCCTCTGGGGGCTCAGGCTAGCAAATATTGGCAACACTCAAGCTTTGTGTCCACTGACGTGCAGACACAAAGTACACACAACTCTCTAACTAGATTTCAAAGAATGGGGACCAGTGGAGGCATTGGTTCAGCTCCCAGGCCAGGACAGCTGCATGGTCCAGAGAATTGCACATTCTCTGTAATGTGCATTACTAATTGGAGCACAGGAAGAAAATGGTGGCAAGGCTATCCCATCAAGACATGAGGTAATGTTGCCTCCCAAGTGGGCTGAAAAGGCAGCAATTGAGATCAGATTACCTTTGACTTTTAAGGTTTAATGTTGTTTGGCCTGTTGGGTTTTGGTCTTAGGAGCTATTGCCCCTTTTTCATTTCCTTTCTACCCCTTTTGGAATGGGAATATCTATTAGATGCCTCCCAGTGTGAGCACAGTCTCACAGTGCTTATTTGGGAAGAATTTCTCCTTCAGGTGGGAAAGGGTAGAATGGAGTGTACTAACAATCCTGCCCAAAGAACCAGTTTTTATCTTGTTGTCTCACATGGTTCAGCATAAAAACTGGGAGATTTTTTTTCTTCATAAATATAGAAACTAACACAAAGTTAAAACATACATGGTGAATCAGAAAAATGCTATTTTGTAGAAAAAGAAAAACCAATGCTAAAATTCACATCAAATGACAGACTCCAAACACTAAAGCAATCTTGAGAAAGGACAAGTTTGGAGGAATCACACTTCTCAATTTTAAGCTTTATTATAATGCTATAATCAAAATAGTATGATATGGTATGATACTGCCATAAAAACAGATCCGTAGACCAATAGAATGGAATAGTGGGAAATAAGCCCATCTATACATACTCAACTTGTTTTCAACAAAGATGTGAACAATACACAAAGGAGAAAAACAGTTTCTTGATTAAATAGTGTTAGGAAATCTATTCACATAGAAAAGACATTAGACCTTTATTTTATATCATTTCAAGAAAAGTAACACAGAGTTAACTAATTAATGATTTATATGTAGGATCTGAAAATATAAAAACACTAGTGGATAAAATATGGTGTAAGATCCTTGACACTGGAGTGGCAATGAGTCCTTGGGCATCATGCCAAAAGTATAGGGAAAAATACAAAAATAAACAAGGAGGACTGCACCAGACAAGAAAACTTCTATAAACAAAAGGAACAAATGAGTGAAAAGGCAACCTACCAATTAGAAGAAAACATTTTAAAATCATATCTGATAAGAAATTATTATCAAAATATATAATGAAACTCCTATAACTCAATAGCAAATACAGAACAAAAAAAATAATGCAGTCAAAAATGGGCAAAGGAATTGAATAGAAATTTCTCCAAAGAAGGCATACTAATGATCAACAGTTATATGAAAAAATTAGTGCTGATCACCATCATGAGGTCAGGGAAATGCAAAGAAAACCAAGTGAGATATCACTTCATACCTACTAGGATGACTTATTTTTTAAAAAGAAACAAAACAAAACCAAAGATGACAAATGTTAATATGGAGTTGTAGAAACTGAACATTATTATTGGTCAGAATATAAAATGATACAGCTGGTACAGAAGACAGTATGATGATTCCTCAAAAATTAAAAATAGAGCTACCATATGATCTAGCAATCTCACTTCTGGGTATAGATCCAAAAGAACTGAAATCTGGATTTTGAAGAGATGTATATGCCTCATGTTCATTGCAGCATTATTCAACATAGCCAAGATATGGAAGCAACCTAATGCCCATTGACAAATGAATGGATAAAGAAAATTTCACATATATAATGTATATATATATATATATATATATATATGTGTGTGTGTATGTGTGCGTGTGTATATATAGGTACATACACACAGTAGGATACTATTAGGTGAAATTATATATTTTCACATATATATGTGAAGTCTCAAAAATTAAGGAAATCTTACAAAAACATAGATAAACCTGGATGGAGGGCTTAATGCAAAGTAAAATAAGTCAATCATAGACAACATTGCATGATTCTGTAATGAAAATATAAAAACATGAGATATTTAAACTATAAAAATATGAGATATCTAAAATAAGCAAACTGATAAAAACAAAATAGAATGGGGTTGTCAGGGACTGAAAGGAGGGGGAAGTGAGGGTTTGCTGGTCAATGGGTACCAAGTTTCAGTCATTCAAAATGAGTAATTCTAGAACTCTGGTCTACTGCATTGTACCTATAGATAGCAATTCACTTCACCCAACAATAGTAAAATTGTGTAAAAAATAAACAATTTTTTAAAATTGAAAACAACACCTTTACAAAATCAAGGTTACACGTCAAATAAAATATGTGCTCTGACCACAATTAGAAATCAATAACAGAAAGTTTTTCTCTTTGTTGACAACCTAACTTGATTATGTTTCAATACTTGCAGATATCATAGAGTGTGGTGTTGAGATAATCCTCTTTTACATTTAATATTATTACAACAGAGAACTGGGGAGAGAAATGGTTTTTCATCTCCAATTAGGGAGGTTCTAGATAAAAACCTTTATCAAGCATATATCATTTTAACTAGAAAACTTATTATCAAATTATAAAAATATTTAAAGGCATGGGCACTCAAATATTTTGGTATACCATAATAACATAAAAACAATAACCACAGGTCTGGGTGCCTGGTAGTGTGAATTGCTTTGGCTCATTGTTTTTTGTTGTTTTGGTTTAATTAATTTCCTGCCATCTGGACATTATTATTACCTTTCCACAGGTTATCAAGTTGGCTGATTATGGGGAAAGGAGAGTTCAAAGACCCAGAAGAAAAAGGAAGTAACAGACCTTGAGAGCAGACCACATCAACCTGCAGGCACCAAGCATTCATGACACTCACAAGCCACAAGAACCTCAGTCGTGGTGCGTGGTGGTCAGTCATCAGTTATAATGAACTTGAACAAAGACCACTCTCCTAGTTTTGTCAGCCAATTAAGTTTAATTCCTTTGTTCCCAAACGCTGGTCCTAAGGTCTATATAAAGTCCTATCCCCAGCACCTCGTTGAGTTTCCCTCATGTTCAAAGAGTTCTATGCAGTTCTCTTTTCGTGCCCTTCTGCTGACTTCTTACCACACTTACCGGTGTCCGTGGAGTCTTCTTTGCAATCTTAGCCTGGGAGGGGGCCCCTTGGTCCATCCCTCTGACTCGTCATGGGCAGAGCCATGGACAGTGCCTGCTACACTCCTAGCTTAGCTGCCTGCTTGGTGGGAAGGGACCAGATCAGGCTGAAGAGCCTCTGGTCTGCTCTCTTGTCAGTGATAGGTTAGCTCAGAGCTCTCCTAGAGCCTGGAAACAGCCCCAGGCATGCCAGGTCCACTAGAAATCTGGGTGATACACACTCAACACATTCAAAATGTCTGAGAATATAGCTGCTAGATGGGAAAAACCCCCAGGAATCAGCTTACCCGGCTTCATCCATGGCCTTGAAATATACTAGATGCAGGACCTCAGTTTCCTTCCTCTGTGAAATGAGGGTCTGTGCAGCCATCCTGTCCTTAATGCCAATTCAAGTGCATAGGCAGGCCAATCTGGGTAGGTTGTTTATTGGTTTTAGCAGTTACACAGATATAGCAGTCAGTCCCTCAGGAATTTACACTCTCTCTGGACTCAGTCTCTGGTGGTTTTCATTAGATCCTCTCTGCTGAGCTCTCTCGTGCAGGGTATAGCCTTTATAGCCTCCTCCTAGGCCCAAGTGAGCACACTCACATATGGGCATGCCAATTGGGCCCAGGTGTGTACAATCATGGAGAGGGCACCTATGTCATGAGGAGGACACAATATCACAGGTGCTGATCATAGAGGCTAATGGAGGGAAAAGTCTGATCAATTCATTTACTGTGCAGGATCTAAAGGTTGTCAAGTGGTTTAAAATTGTGAGTCCTGTGCATTACAAATATATAGTAGGTATTGTGACAAATTCTTGAAATAAGTACATGTAAAATTTAAATACATGTGGGTAGCAAAAAAATTCTTTTCCAGAATTCATCGGGAAAACAATCTTTGTTGCTTATCACAATCCAAAGGAAATGCATTACAATAGCTTTTTAATTAAAATGTATGTTCAGAATTCAGGATAAATGGCCCACTAATCTTCTCTCCTTGGTACCTATCTAATTTTCCCTACTATTATTAGAATTTTTGGATCCCATTACAGTACAGTGTAATGAATGCCAATATAAGCAAATATATATATATATATATAAAGTTGTGAGACATGGCATTTAAGATGATGATAAACATTAATGATAACGCATCAACATGCATTGCTTAGGGACAAAAAGGAAACAGTACAGAGAAGAGTTTTTCAGACTTGCTGAGGCACCCTCATGGGATACTCCCACCAGAATCAGTTACCTCAATGTCAGAAAAACATTCATCCAGGGGTGCTTTTGCTGTTTCAATTTAGTGTCCAAAAAGATGAAATGTGCACAAATAATTGTAATGTTATTTGCTGACTGTTAGTTTTTGTACCACATGTTGAATAAAGAAAGTGTGAATATCTAATGAAAACAGCCTTTATAACAATTTTCACTGATCCAGTTTCATTCTTTTACTACATTTCCTTTCAGTGCCATATTTTCCCAACAAAGTTTGACAGCATAATACAATTTATTGAGGCTCCTGGAGCTTTTTACACTCATAGGTTATAGCTATATTTGATATTCCAAGCAATATGAAAAGGTAGGTGTTAAATCACCAATCCACTTTTGCTGTCACAACATCAAGAAAGTACTGTGAACTTAGTTACCTGAGGGTGTCCTTTGAGAGACCATTTGGTATAGATGCTTGAATGGTTCAGTATCAGAGGACCTGGACTGTAACACTTAGAAAAATATTAACTGAATGAGTGATTAAATAAATGGTTTCATTTATAACCTCATGATACCAAGTGAATGATATTGGATCAGTCATTACAGAACTTCAGACATGGATTAGAGCAAATCTTACTTTATATGGTTGTGGTAAATCTGAAGGAAAATAAAGTACATAAGCTTGCTTTATAAACATCAAACAAATATGGCATCTTATATGAATATTTATTTTCATACCCAAATAATAGGCTAATATTTTTAAATGTTACATTGCATAAATTTGAAAATATCACATAGTACAAGTATGATAAAAATTCAAAATGTATCTTTTCTCTGATCCTTTAGCCATTTAGTCTTATTTATTTACTGTGCAGCCAATATCTGGAAAAACAGAATAACTAATCAGTTGACTAAACTATCAAAAAGCACCCATTTATGATCACTTGCAATTGGTGTCTAAATTTGTACATTAAGATAAATTTAAATGTGAAGTCACATCACTAGATATATTCCATTGGATTGTGTGCATTCTCTTTTTTCTTCAGTTCTCTCAAGTGGCAACGATTAATTTACAGTGTGTATGTGTTTTTAGCATCTGTGAAGTTCTCCTGTGGGTTGCTCCATTGAGAATTAAGCTTTACAAGCTGAAATGTGAATGAAGTAAAGCAGTTGTTAAGAAGAGATGGAAAACATTATGGCCTTAATTATGTTTCCACACCTGCATTTATGAATTCCATTTTTGAAGAGAGAGAGAGATGTGGAGGCAATTAAAGAAGTTACAGTGTGGACTCCATTGGCCAAGAGTCATTACAGAGTTCATGGGGGCATTATAGTACTGAAGGAAATCCATGCGCCTAGAGAGATAGAGGAAAGCACCACGTACTTAATTACCGGTTGTGGAGGTTAGAGTTAAAATGAAGTCATGGCATTAAGTTCATAAAATCCACATTAATATTGCTGCTGATGGACATGTTCCTATGTTTGAAAAGCTACTTATATAAAGAAATGAACAGAATTTCATTATTTCTAAAATAGTAATTTTTGGTTTCTGCTGAGTATATTATGAAATCATATAGATTATTAGAAGTTATATTTCAAAAGTGAATTGTTTAATTAGGCTTCACATTTCACTAACATTTCTTGTAGTTCAGGTAGCAAATATTTATACTATATACATTTGCTGAGGACCTACTATGTGTTATGGCCAGTTGGTATTGGCAGTTTAACATTTTATCCAAGAAAGATGTTTTTGTCTTTCAAGCACTTGCTCTACTATTGAAATAAATGAGAAACCAATCTGCTTCTGACTCCTGACTACTATTATGTGCTCCTAGACCAGATGCCAGCTTGCTGTATAAGACTGTTTGTACAAAGGCTGTTTAGCACCAGGCCTGCTAAGTCCCTAGGGCTCTGGTCCATAAGGCAATGAATGAGTTTCAGGCAAAGAAAAAACAATGTTGTGATTCTTTAGTAAAAGAAAGAACAGTTTTCTCAGTGCTCAATAAGAAACTTTCTGGTAGTGCTTACTAAAACAAGACATGCATAGGAGCAGAGGAAAAGAACATCAGAAGTATACCCCAGCCCCTCCCTATTAGGCTGAAAAACGTGATTGTGGATATTCTAACCATGGATTCATCCTCTCAAAAATGCATGGAATGTATAGGCATTACTTTCTACGTCCTAAATATTAACATTCAGGACATTTAAATTATTTTTCTTTCATTACAAAAAAAAAAGGAATGATAGAAAATTCTAGAAGACAGATGGTAGGACCCACTTTGATGTCATTTAAAGAAATCCACACATACTTTGCTCAGTGCCATAATATGAGAGATCATTTAGTGAAAAACACATTTACTATATAAACATTTTCTGTGGAATGTGCTTGGGTATAAATATTTTCATTGTAATTACATTTCTCTGTTATTTATGGAGCTCATATTTTTAAAATCCAGCTAACTCACCTTGGTATGGAAATAGCTTTCATGACTGATACAACTGAGGAAATGTTTAAGACAATACTTTTACTGGTACCAAGCATGGACCACAAATTTCTTCTCAGTGCGCTTGAATCTTCCCAAGATCTTAAGAAACCAGTCTTTATATATTCTTAGTGACCATCTCTAAATTGTAGCAACTCGCATCTATTTTTACTTCTGAACCTTGTGAACTCACTAAAAGGTATGGTTTCATTGGCTTTATGTTTAAGAGAACCTTAAAAGCTTTTCAGATTGAGCCCTCAGCCACCCTGCCTGCTGTGCTCCTTTTGGGGAACATACGGTAGGGGGGACCCCGCCGCCTGCCAGGGTGGTGGGGAGTGGCTAGGGATGCCCACCCATCACCGAACCACGCAATGGCTGGGGGCGGTGGAGGTAGGCCCACCCACATGCCGGGTTCAGCCATTCTGCTGGCACTGAGCACCCCCCCCCCAATGGCCAGGCACATGAGCTGGCAGGGGAAGGGGGGGGCGCTGGTGGGGGTAGTGGGTGGTAGGGGTCATTCTCTCTGGTCTTCTCCAAATCCAGTCAACCCTCACCAGAAGCAACCAAATCAGCGATTCAATGGCAGTTGTACACGAATACAGAGGTGAAAAACAAGAAAGAATTCCGGAACAACGGACATGTCAGATCCATGGGACACAGGACTGTAAGACTGATTATAGAGACCAACTACTTCAGAAATACAACCACTGTGATCTACAACGATGGGAACAGAATTTCCCATTCAAAGATGCCTTCAGCATGATCAAAGGACCCTCCCACTTTAGGGGGTGAGGAAAGCCACAGAGAAGGGTAGTGGCTCTGCGATGAACCGGACCAACCATCTGCCAGGGCTAATCTCGATCAAAAAAATGGGTGCACAAACTTTGGCCAGGATAAACGCTCTCAACACCACCAACCAGAACTGCAAAACAAAGAAGGAGCAAGGTTTGACAGAAGATGGGTCGGAGCAGCCGACCAGAAAGAAGGAGGAGGCACTGAAAGAACATAATCATGTGTGAACTGGTGGCCAGCAGCAAAAAGACACTTGGAAAACTAAGCACAGGCCACTGTGTCCCAGGAAACCACGTCCACACCGGACAAAAGGACATTGCTACAGGAAAGAAGAGGAAGAACCCAAGGAACTAAAAATTAAACAATAAATGGCAGTGAAAGAAGAGATGGAGAGACTAGGGAGGTGAGAGGGGGAGGGAGGAGGAACACCCAAAAGGCAAATGTAAACAAAACTTATTCAATACAAATATATAGTATTAAGGGGAAATAAAAGCTTTTCAATCATGTATAACATTTATGTCATGGCAAATTGGACCATATATATACATATATATATATATACATATATATTTATTTTTTTTAGAGACTAGGTCTCACTATGTTGCCTGGGGTAGGCCCCAACCCATAGACTCAAGTAATACCCAACTTCAGCCTCCCAGGTAGCTGGTAGCTTGGATCTCAGGCACCCACCACCACAACCAGCTATGTTTTTTTGAGACTAGGTCTTGCTATGTTGCTTGGGGTAGCCTTGAACCTGCAGATTCAAGTGATCCCTGGCCTCAGCCTCCCCAGTGCTGGGATTATAGGCATGGGACACTGCACCCAGCCCTTCTCTTATATTTTTGTTATTACCAGATTCCAAATGTTTTGGCAAAATTGCTGTCTGTATTTTCCTAGCATAGGAATGACATTCTGGTTTTAGTTTTAGTTTTAGAATTTAGTTCATTGGACTATAATGAGAAATAAATAAATGTATTCATTTCTCAAGTTTAACAGAATGCCCAATACATTAAAAACTCTCAAAAAATACTATTCAATACATACACACACACTGCACACACATACAGACACATGGATATGGTAATGCTGTTTGGTTTCAGATAGACAAGGCCCTCCCAAAGGGACTGTAGGAGGCTGTGAATTGTTTACTGGGCAAAGCACACTGACATTAGTTCTTTCCTTTTCGGTTCGTCCCGACTCATCAATCAAATATTTGTTGACTCCCTACAATGTGTACAGAACTCTTCTGGGTGCTTAGAAAGATGCCAAGCACTATAAAATCATTTGTTTCTTTCAAGAAATTCTAACCTGGCCACAAAGACACCATTTTGACTTAAGAAAAAGTAATTATCTTCAGACCTATTGCGATTGCTTTTTTTGTCTTAAGTTTTCAATTATAGTAATAGCTTGTGACCTCAATCATCATTAAGAATTTAATCAAAACTCTCAAATTCTGAAAACTTTCATGTGTTAATTTTGATTTCAAAAACCTTACAAAATATTCACCTCCCCCCATTAAATTACACTCAAGTTCTAGACTTCCTCAGTTCCTAATTTTATGATCATAGTGGAAATGGTGAACCTAGAAAAAACTTAGAAAATCTTGAATCAGGTTTTACTAGGACTATTTTTCAGCTCTGTGATCATGAATAAGGTATTTCACTATCCTGAACCTCATTTCTTATTTTTGAAACTAAGAGGGAAAAATCACAAAACCCCTTTGAAGTTATAGCAGATGATGGGCAACTTTGCTGCCCAAGATGGAGTAAAACTCCTAGAGAAGCATCTCTAAGATTAGGTATTATATCTGTTGAGTATCCTACCATCTTGATTGCTCAGTAACACACTAAAGACTATCCTTTCAAGCTAAACATAAATACAAAAAATTTACTCAGAAATTTCTTAGCTACATTGCCAAAATATAAGTTATTGTAAAAAATAAATTTAATTTAATAAAAAATTACAAAATAACTAGTAAACACCTATAATACACATACATACACACAAAACTAAACAAGATAGTAGGGAGACATCGGGTAGGGAATCATTAGAATCACACCTTTCCTGTTTTCATGGTTGGAGACTCTCCATCTGTTTGGAGAAATTGGAACATATAAATATATCATATATGTTTAAATAAAAACAACTCATTCTTCTTTTAAGTCTTCTATACATTCAATATACAGAAGCACCATTATAAATATTATAAACTGTTTTGCAGGGGAATATAAACATAAGGAAAACTAGCAATTTTTTAAAGATATTTAGCTTTTCTCCAGGAGTGATTTAAAAGATTATTTGTATAATTTGTATCCATTGTTATCTTAAGGGAAAAATAGTCTGTTACTTTCATGTTCTCCCACCAACATGTCACCTGTAAACCATTATCATGATCACTTTTGCTCATCCATCCACTGATTTTGCCCTCCTTTCTTCCCCCTCCCCTGCTGTATACCTTAATTCTATTGTCAGTTTATTAATTTTAACCTTTTCTTGTCTTTTTGTTTATTTTCTCTCTATCCCAGATACAATTTGAGACAGCCTGGTATTTATCTTTTTCCTTTTGGCTTATTTCTGCTAGCATGACTCCTTCTAGTGCCATCCATGTTTCTGTGAATGACACATGTGTCTTTTGATAGGTGAATAATATTCCAGTATGTAAATAAATAACAACTTTTTGGTCCAATCATTTATTTGGGGACATTTGGGTTATTTCCATATCCTCCCGGAGCCAACTTCTTGTCCTTGATTCTTCTTCATGCTTGTCACTAACTAGCAAGTTTTGTTATCTCACGTTTTTCTGGGATACCAACATTCTTCAGTCTTATTTCAAGCACCAGCCCAATGGCCACTGAAGCATATTGTACTCATCCCCACAATTCCTTCCCTCTGTACCTATGAACTGAAGTCAGTTGCACACTGGCAAAGACTCATGAGGTATCTGACCCTTTATTAAGGCTTAACTATATCTTCTATGGATGTGGTGTTAGTGTTCTTTACCTGCATGGGCTCACCCTCCAACTTGGAACAATCAGTATTAGGAATCTGAGAAGTAGATTCAGGCCTCAGACTTCCCTGCCTCCTCAGTACACCAGCCTGTGTCTCTTTGCTCACCATACCACATACATTAAAGCACTAACCTTAGAACAATTCTTTGAGGGGATAAGTTATTCCAAATTTACAGGTGATTATGTGTTTCCGATAGTGGAGTTGGATAGGTAGAATTAGACAAGCAGAGATTTCTAAAAACTCTTCCCCTTTAGACTGAAGGAAAAATTTAACAGATGAGTTATGTCTGGCAACTGGCTAATGTCCAAGTGCAATCAGCAAATTAGTAAATCTTTTCCATGTCAACCAACCTAATGTGTGTTCACAGGGGAATGGTTTACGCACTTCCTTACTGATGTCTTTATCAGAGCCAACTGCTACAATGAAACAGTCCTTGCAACCCCGCAGAAACGAGGAAGAACTGCCAATTCTGCACAGTTGTGACTCCTGGAGGACAGTGACTATGAATCGCTTCCATTTATGTCTCTCACTGTGCTTTAAATCGGGGCTCATTCAGTCTAAGTTCAGGCAGGGGGGTGGATTGCCCTGTCTCTGGGGTTTCACACATACCATGAAAGAAGCTGAGCTATTCATTAACACCGGGGGGTGATAAAATGAGCACCACAACTTCCAAATCTGGAGAGTTGAGGAATCTGTGACTAAGGCTTAATGAAATTACTTGTTTGTGATTTGGTAAGCTGAATTTCTTAAACAATTTGGAGAGTTGAATTTCTGCCAAGAAAGATGCATTTTGCAGATGTGTATAGAAAGCCAAATTTGCATTTTTATGAAAAAAATCATTGGAAATGATAGAGATGAACTTTCACCTCACCAGAGTTGTGTAATTTTTGGCCTTTGGCTGAAGAAGACTGACAGAGAGCATCATTAGGAGACAAGCGGAAGCAGTGAGTGTATGGAATTATTCATTTGGGTCTCTCCCTGAAATGTCATCTGTGCTGGCTATTCCTTTGATGATCTTTTTTCATCCAGGTTCTGACCAGTGACTCCTACCATCATCTCCCAAGGTCTAAGAATCATAAAAGTCATCTCCAAGCTAAAACTTATTCTCTCCTGGTAACCTTATCTTCGCATTGTGCAAAACAACCAATGATAAAGAAACCTGAATTAGTTGCTTTGCATGCATCATCTCTTTTCCAGTAGAACACTGACTAAAAGAAACATCACCTACCACAGATAGAAAAGAGCCCTTGATTTATTATCCCACTCTCCTTTACAGGAAGAGTTTCTAAACTCCAGGTTAATCTCCACCCCTGCCCCCCATCTTTACCTTTCTGCCTTCAACTTTTTTCAAATTCCAAAATCACCAAAATTAGTAAAGTTACTTGTTTAATGCTACCTTTGAGTTACATTATTCATGCACTTACTGTTATCTGGGTTTTCTAAACAAAAAACAGCTAGAGTCAAGTAGATTAGAAAGATAAAAATTCCCTGTGAACATAAATTGCAAATGACTTAAATGGCTTTTACCATTTGCAAGTGGCCTTGACAACACAAGTGAACTAGTGTGAAAGTGGCTTTGACAATTGAGACCGATATGCTTTAGGTGAAAAAAAAAATTCCACTTTACACAGATTTCCGATAATTTCTATCTCTGTCAGTTGATTTGAATCATGTAACTGACCATGGAGTGGTCATGGCAATAGCCTTTGCATTTACAAAGTGAAAAAAATAATCTTCAAAATCAGAGGTAGCATTCATCTACTGATTGTCTACTTGCTACTGGATACATGTACTAAGTCTAGGTTCTAGATATAAAAAAGTGAATGAATGGGATACAATCTCTGCATTAAAATACTTGCAGCTAGTGGTGGAGGCAGAAATATAAGTAAAAAGGGGCAATATAATATAATAAGAGCAATAAACAAACAGTACTGTGGGAGCATGAAGACAAAAAAAAAAAAAAAAACAACTCACATTGAATAATTATAGAAGGTTTTCCAGAGAAGGTGTTTCTTAAGCTTAATCAATAGAAGCAGACATATACATCAGCCTACAGACATCTCCTTTCCGAATAAAAGGAATAGGAACTTCAAACTCAGCAAAATTCAAAGTAAAGTAAAAAGGTAATTATTTACCTTGAACATGTTTCTCCTGTATTTCTATTTCCAGATGCCATTCAGTCACTCGATAGACAAACTAAGGAATAAGTCATATCCAATCAATTGATTAAAAAGGCATATCAATATACCCCTCAAAAAAATAGAAAGGAAGAACTAATCAAACATAAAAGTCACAACTGATAAGAACATTGAGAGTTCAACTGTGACTTGAGATTAGGATGAACTAATCGTTGCACATGTAGGTATTCTTTCAATAAAGATCCAAACCTTAACTAAAAAACAAATAAATAAATCAGAGTTAATTATTGAATGATTTATATCTTCAGTCTCAGAGACTTTTAGATCAGACTCCTTGAATTTTATTTTCATGCCAGTGGTCTTGGAAATTTAGATATTCCCTCCTGAGGGGAGATAGGGTTAAGTAACCCTCTTTCAAACATACCAGAAAATTGCTGCTCTTCCTGAGAGATGTTACCAAAGGAGCATGTTTCACATATCAATATTTTTGAAGTTTGAAGTTTGACAAAAGTGGGAACTATTGAGCAATTCTAAGAGAATAAAAGGCAATTGAGTGTCTTTGGGGATCATGACATGAATAAGCCTCTCAAAAAAGAGATTATTTCTCTGACTTTTAGTTTTAGTTAAAATATTTCTTAAGATTTGAGTAAACAGGACTATGTAATTTCATTTAAAATATATTATTAAAACCAAAGGGTCATTGAAATGCCTACCGAACTTTAAGGGAGTCTATTTGGAAGTGATAGCAATTTTTAAAAAATCAATCCATCAAGAGTATGTTATCAGTAATGGGAAAGTAATGCAATTTGAAAATAGCATTAGAGTAAAATAAATTAAATTCAGAACTTGCTTAGAGTACAGTGCAGAACTTTCACTTTTAATACAAACCAAATGATCTTGCTACTTTACAATTTTGTTCATTTTACAAAATAACTAATTTTAAATGTGAATATTCTAAAATTGTAATGCTAAATAAAGTGATTTCTGTTTTCCATTCACATCAACAGTAGGAGCTTAGTAATTACTGCTGTTATGGGGATGTTATACTATATTGATCCAGGCATTGAACTTCAGTGATGTCTACTTGCACCTAAAACTTGCATGAAGTTTAGTGAAGTCTCATTCCTAGCATAGATGTTCCTTGCTCTGTATATTTCCATCATTCCCTAAAAAAATGCAATCCAACTGGAAACTATGGGTAGATTATGATCTCGTATATTTTATTATTTAATAATGACATATACACTTGCAATCACATATATTGACTTAGAACCAACTAGTGAGATGGGATGCCTTCAGAGAAATTTTATGACACTTAGGTTTCTGATGATACCTACTACTCTGATTTTGCGTAGGATCAGACCAAAACAACTTTCTGACCAAATCAGTGATTATTTTGCTGAAGGTCTAATAATTTTTTGTCTCTTTGGGATGATCAACACACTAATTTCTCTGAATTCCCTTGCATCAAATATAATAAACCATATACTTCCATAAAAGAGTGACCTTAGCTATTTTCATAGGGTGAAAATGTTCTTATTCTCATTATCACTAGGATAAATGGTTTGTAGCTGTTAGCCCTTGGAAAACATCTTTTTAAAAATATTAAATAATTTATTTATATATAAATTTCACATCTTTGTGATCTCTGGGGTTCACCCCCCAACCGTTTCCACCCTGTCACAACCCCCCCTCCCCAAGTTGTGTATGTTAATTTGGTTGTTGGCTTGTTTTGACTTTTCTTCATGGCTTTTTGTTTATCTTTCCCATGTCCCATATTGTAGTGAAACCATTTGGTTTCTGTCTTTTTTTTTTTTTTTTACTTGTTTTCTGCTACTATGATTTCTTCTAAGTTCATCCAGGTTATCATAAAATCATCCAATTTGTTGTTTTTAATTGATGAGTAATATTCCATTGTGTATATATACCACATTTTTTTAATCCAGACATCTGTTTTCAGACATTTTGGTTGCTTCCATGTCCTTGCAATTATAAATAGTGTTGCAATAAACATTCACGTACAGGTGTCCCTTTGTACAAGCATTGAGGTCTCCTTAGGGTAGATTCCCCAGAGAGCAATTGCTGGGTCATATGTTATTTCCATTCTCATTAATTTGAGGGCACTCCACACAGCTTTCCATAGTGGTTGGACCAGTTTACATTCCCACCAGCAGTGTAAGAGTGTCCCCTTCTCGCCAGCACTTGTTGTTGCCCGTTTTATGGGCCATTCTTAAATGGGCCATTCTGCCCATTTATGGGCCATCACAATATGTGGGCCATTCTTACTGGTGTAAGGTGGTATCTCATTGTGGTTTTGATTTGCATTTCCCTTATTGCTAATGATGTTGAGCAATTTTTCATGTGCCTGTTGGTCATTTGTATTTTCTCTTTGGAGAAGTGTCTTTTCAGTTCTTCTCCCCATTTTTTGATTGGGCTTCTTGTTTTGCTTTTGTTTAATTGTGTGAGTTTCTTGTAAATCTTCATTATTAAACCCTTATAACTCTTGTGGAGAGCAAAAATGTTTTCCCATTCAGTTGGGCTTCTTTTAGTTTTTTCTGTCATTGCTTTTGGTGTACAGAAGCTTTTTCGTTTGAGGTAGTCCTATCTGTTTATGTTTTCCTTCATTTTTTTGTCACCAGTAGATTTTTCCAGAAAGGGATTTCTGAATTGTACTTCATGGAGGGTTTTGGAAAACATCTTTTAATGTAGCTTAAAACTGAAGAAAGCATTAGCAACTTGACATTTACATCCACATTCACTGTCATCTCTTTTCAAAGATACCAAAATGGGACAAAGAAAGACCCAGTCAGTGACCTGAATATACTGGGCCATCAGGAAGCAACGGCTGATGTTAGAGCCATAAGTCTCTAGAATTTTCTCAGGCTGGCTGAGGTCATAGGCTTAGTCATAGAAACAGATGTGGACAAACAGGACATTTGAGAGAAAAGGTAGGGCAACAGTTTTACATGTCATTATTTTTGGTTTTGTGGGATTATTTTTTGTTTTGTTTTTGGAGACTAGGTCTTGCTATGTTGCTCGGGGTACCACAGACTCAAGTTGTTGCCCAGCATGCCAGGGACTCAAGTGATTCCCAGTCTCAGCCTCCCAGGAAGCTGGGATTACAGGCACCTGCCATGGCACTCATCTGATCTTTCAAGACCAGGTCTCGCTATAATATCCAGGGTAGTCTTCAACCTGCAAATTCAAGTGATGTCAAGCATCTTGCCTTCCAGCGCTTGAACAACAGGCACATACTACCATGCCTGGCTCTCATGTCAGTATCTTTGGCTAAATATTCTTAATATTCTTTTAGCTTCCTTTGATAAAAGTTGAGAATTCTCTTAATTGCTCAGTAGAGGCTAACCATGTTTAGGCACAGAATGATGTATATCCAAAGCATCCTGTCAACATTAATTCATAGATACCAAGATAATAAGACCATGTGGGTCACAAATAATGTAATTTTTAAAATGTTTAATATGACGTGGTTGTGACTGACACTGAACAGTGGTATCTGGTTATAAAGGACCCACTATGGATTATCTGGGAAAGTTTTCAATGTTCTCCTTCTCCCTTCGTATGTAGTGTTCCTTATTCCAGATTACTGCTTAGAGGAGTGAATCCTTCAAATATAGGCAAAATGTCACTAAAATATTGCCACTGTAAATTTGTGCTACTTTCAGAGAACAATACACTCTTTCATAAGATTTAAGTTAAGTTTACCACCCTGCCTCCCCCCCAAAAAATTAAAAAAATAAAAACAACCCTCAGCCATGATAGCTGAACTGTTTCCAATGCCTGAGTTATACCCTTCTACAAAATTGTCTATAGAGGATGTTTTTCTAATTTGTTTTTGGCCAGTTCAGTGCTAGCAGTTATATAACACTCATTCATACATGCATAATATCCTGATGAACTAAGAACTTTGGGGAACAATCTGAGTTCTAAATCTGGCTATTTAGACTGGAGGGGCTTTACACACATTTATTTGTTCTCATCTCAGTTTTGTCTCCTGCAAAATATGTGATAGGACTATTGAGAGGCTTAAGTGAGTCCGTAGGTATCATGCCTTTAGTACCATTGTGGCATGTAGTGAGTGTTTGGTTATTTTCTCTACACAGGAGTGTAGATGGCTATATCAGGGTGCACCCATAGTTTTCACAATTGAGAATTTCTGAACTAGAACTATTAAATTGAAATATGAAGAAAAAGAAAGATCTGATTTATTAACTCTTTTATTCAATTACTTTGATTTTCCAAAGACCTTATTCCTCTTTGCTTATTCATATATTTAAGCAAATGAAACCTTAAAAATGGCTTTGGCTTGTGTCAGTCATTGCATATTCCATATTCCTTCTCCTCTTCTTTCAGTGTCCCATCAGCAGTCCCCTAATTTGGGGGACAAAAGAAAAGAAAGTAAAATGAGGTGGTGTCTTGGCAGTCTGCCTGCTTCCCCAGGGTAACAAGGCAAATAAAGGTTTTATTGTTTCTCTCAAGATAGCATCAACACAGCCTGCAGCAGCACTGTCAGCACCAGCCCCTCGATGCCAGGGAATCGCTGGGAGTGCCACTGTGCTGCTGCCAATTTGCTGCCTGGGCTCCTTCAAAAGCCACATCAAAGTATCTGCCAGTTTCTAAACTTCTTCTCCAGGCTCACAAGCGATGCTGGGACCTCAGATGTGTGGTTTTCCACACTCCATCTCCACCTCTCATAACAGCAGGCCTGGTGAGCCTTCCCTATCTATGTCCATGGGATGCTTCAGACTCTATGAAATGACATACACAATAATATCTGAACCCCATGTAGTCTTTAAGAAACATCCAGTAATTTAGCTAATTCATCTAATCTAGTATAGAAGTTTGATTCCTATAAGTATTTCAAAATCAAAGTAAAGGAATTAAGGAGTTCATGAAGCTAAGTCTTCCCTTTTTTCTCATATTTCTAGTCCTAGTTCAGAAATCCTTAATTGTGAAGATTATGGTTTCACCTTGATATAGCTATCTAATTCCTGTCTATGGAAAATAACCAATAACCACCTTTCTTTAACATAACCAATAGTATATGATAATTACAAAATAAAAAATTTAAAGAAAAAGAAAACTACCTTTCTTTAACACTCACTACATTCCACCTGTGGAACTAAAGGCATTATACCTGTTGACTCACTTAAGCCTCTCAATGGTCCTATCACACATTTTGCAGGACACAAAACTGAGATGAGAACAAATACATATGTACAAAGCTTCTCAGACTATAATTGAAATAGCTCAGATTGTTCTCTAAATACTCTTTCAAGGGTTCAAGTGAACATCATTTATTGGAAAGGTTTAAGTTACTGGAGTAAGATAGCCACAAAAAAAAAAGCAAGCTAACAGAGGGCATTTAAGTCACCAAGTGGGAAATGAAAGCTAAACCCTATGGTGAAATACTGACATGGCCGAAAACAAAATTTACATGTGAAGCTAATTTTATGCATTGCCTTAGATTATGACATCCCTTTCTTTGGTCAAACACTAATCTAGATATTGTTGTGAAGGTATTTTTTCTTACTCAAAAGTTTCAAATAGTAGATTTTCAGTAAATTAAATTGCCTTCCTTAATATGCATGGATTTCATTCAATCAGTTGAAGGCTACATGAGCAGAGTCAGGTTTTCTGAAAAAACAGTCCTGCCTTGAGACTGTAACATAGAAACCCTGCATGAGTGTCTAGCCCATTGACCCGTGCTGAAGATTTCACACTCAAGATTGCAACATCAACATGTCTGAAGTCTGAGACTTATTTTATGAACTACGTGGTTACCCATACCAAAGCCAATTCCTTAAAATAAGTGTCTTTCTCTTCTCCTTTCTCATTCCATATCTCCCTTTATCCTCTTTCTCTCTCCTATAGCTCTCTTTTTACATATTACCCTGTGTCTTAAGTATATGCTGCTGTGTTAGTGACATACCAACTCACTCCAATTTATTGATTGAGGGCTGTATTCAGGGGACAAAAAGCTAGGCTATTTGTAGCTTATTGCACAAGAAGTACCTTGTTTTCTGTGGACATACATTTTTTCCCCAGTTTTATTAAAAGATAACTGACATATAACATTGTTTAAGTGTACAGTATACAAGGTGATGATTTGATGTGTCCACTGTGAAATTGGAGTTACCATTTTCTTCACCTTACTCTATTGGCATTTTATTGCTGTTGTTCTAATGAGAACATAAAAGCTTTAGTCTCCCAGCAACTTTCAAATGTATAAGAGTGCTCCAGAAAAGTCCTGGAAAGCCTTCAGGCACAGATAAACAGCAGCAAGTTGAAGTTGGTTTTAAAATCTATTGATTTTATACATTTTAATTGGTGGATTCAAGCTACTTATATTGCGATAGAAGTGTTTTTGACATTTTATTTTTCTAAGCATTTTGTAGTTGTCTTTACCTTTGAATATGCTGACATCTTCCTGTTATAAGTTCCACTTCATTGTCTTATGTGTTACTTTTTTCATAGTTGTTTTTGATACTTGTTTGATAGTTGTTTGAAGGTGTTTTGAGATTTTTATGACTGCTTGATGTCAAACTTATTTTCATGAACCACATTTTTCTTTCCTACCCATTTAGTTATATGTCATTTAGTTATATGTTATCTTTAGATTTGCTTCGCCATTGCTTTAGTACTTCTTTCAAATACTGAGTTCTGGCTTAATATTGGACTTTTTCTTTCAATTTTTGTTTTTCAGTGTCATCTCTCCCTCTTCTCTTCTGAATGAGTCTGGCAGGATAAAGTATTCTAGGTCAGTGACCCCTTTCTCTCAGTACTTTCAATATTTTCTGCCAGGCCCTACTTGCCTATATGATTTTCCCTTGGAGGTTTATATACAGTCTAATAGTTCTTTCCTTACAGATTGACCTTGTTTCTCTTAAAGCTCCTATTATTTTTTCCCCTTCTCACTTAGTTTAGCTATAATGTGTCTTGAAATGTGTTGGTCTGGTATTATCTTGTTTGAAACACTTAGGGCCTCTTGGATCAAAATGTCTGGTTCATTTTCTGCAATGTATCTTTTTTTTTTTTTAACAACTTTTCTATGCCTTTCTCTTTCCCTGGGACCCCATGATATGGACATCATTTTTTTTTTACATTGTGATTTTCAGTTCACTAATTCTCTCTCCATTATTTGTATTTGTCTAAGTTGAGGACTTTTGTTGTATTTTTAAATTCAGAGTTTTTTAGGTCAATTAAAATATTTTTCATACATTTACAGATATGACAGAAAAATATTGCCAGGTAAACTTGGGAAGTTAGATGAAGGAAAGAGGTATCAGAAAACTGAAAGTGATAAATACATTAGTTTTTTGAAACAGAAAAGGGTGAATTATAACTATTTATAGACTAGTCATCTTACTGAAGTTAACCCTATGAAAGATATTGAATGAACTACAAAATTATGTTGTATTTAGACATGAAAAGTCTAAGAGATAGAATTTGATTATTTAAAACAAAGTCTTTAAAACTAAAAAAAAATTAATTCTATTTGTAGCTGTCTCATATTTTCTCTGTCTACAGCAGTCCTATCTTTGGTCATTTGTTGCTTCCTTAATTTGACAACTATGGTTATTATAACTGTTACTTTAAACTTCTCACTAAGTACACACCACCGTTCTACTGGTTAGAGATCTCACTCAATGGCTTTTTTTTTTTTAACAGCCTCTATGGTATGTTCTTCTCTTTCTTCATTTTTACTATTTATGGGTTGTAAAAGAAAGTGTCTTTTCCTATTGGCTTTATACCCCTCCCACAAGAAGGTGATATAATCCTAGGATTTTTACCAAGAACTTCAGGCTTCTATTGAAAAATGCCTTTGTGCCTACTCAGGAGCCCAAGACACTGGTGCTGGTAAGGGTTGATGGGTTAGAACTAGTGCATTGGGCACCAAAAGTTCAGGTCCAGTGAGTATCAATGGTTCAAGATCCTTGCAATGCTGTGGGTAACAGTGTTGTGTAGTGGGACACACAGCAACCCCTCCCCTCAACCACCTCCTCAGCCAAAACATCTTGAACAGTTTTGTGCCAGTCTCTCCCTCTAAGCTATGATTGAGCAATAGAGGTAGTTCCAGATGGGAATTATACTGAGACAGGGTCACACGCCAGGAATTGTTCTCACTGCCTTTTGAGTACAGAATCTAACCCTAGGGTGCTTGCTCCCGTTGTTAAGATCCAGGTGCTTCAGATCTTGGCTAATCACAGTATTTGAGTATTCTCTTGGCCTTGGCCCTGGGTGGTGGTAAGATGGGTGTTTCTCATATCACAGCCTTTGGCTGAAAATAATATCCTCTTCTGTAAAGACATACACATGATCAACCTGGCACTCCCTACCCAGTTTGGGCTCCAACTGTTCTTGCTTAAGAGTCCTAACCTCAAGCTGAAAATCACCACTCTCTACCTTTCCTCCTCTCCTTCACAGTAGTACACCCTCTGTCCCCCATGTAACAACTGTTTAGCTCTTTCTTCAATATAGTGCCTGGGGTTAAAGTCCCTGAGGTAGGTGAATGCCCTTAATTTAACAGCAGAGAGGCTCCACAAGGCAGCCACCCCTCCCTCTCCCAGGTTGTACTACTCAGGTATCACTCCAAACTGTTTAATTGCAGTTTTTTCTTCCTCCTTCCCCATGCCATCATCCTTGATATATACAATAGTCATCTATTTGTCTTTCAAAGGCTGTTGACTTCATTTGGTATAATTTGTTGCAAATATACAGAAGCGGTGAGCCCCAGAGCCAAGTGTCTTCACTCTGTCCCCATCTCATCGGAAACAGACACTCCCTTCTTTCTGGAAAATACCACATACACACATGCACACGCACACACACAACTTTTCTTTATACAGTCATCTGTAAGTTATGAACATTTAGCATATTTTAATATCTTAGCAATTGTGAATAGTCTTGCTATAACTTTGAAAACTACTTAATATTTCTAGAACATACGATCATTTTTATTACTCTGCATTTATTTACTTGCTACTTTTTACTAAGACTTTGTTTCACAGCAAAAAATGAAAAGAAAGTACAGAAACTGTACATATACCCCTGCTCCCACACATACATATCCACTGTCCCCCCCACAGAATGGCACGTTTGTTACATTGGCACATTGTTATCACCTTGTCCATTAGTCTTACTCTTGGTATTACACATTCTGCAGGCTTGGATAAATGTATAATGGCATGTATGCAATATTATGGTATCTGCATTTATTTTTTTAAAAAAATGTGCCCTTTGAAATTGTAGATTTAATTCTGCCTTTATTTTGGAGAAATTTACCATAAAAATAGTTAAATTTTGTGGTAAGCAGAACTCTTAAAAAAAAGCCCCCAGTATTCTTCTACATTACAGTCTCTGGAACCTGTGATAAAGTGATCTAGCTCTTCCATGATTATATTTTACAGCACAGTTGCTCTCACAATAGAGGTCTTCCTGGGTTGATCTAAAGCAATCACTTGCAACCTTTAAATACAGAGAGTTTTGTCAGGTTTGGAGCAGAAGTCAGAGAGATTAGAAGACCAATCTTGTGTCCTTGCTGACTTTGAAGGTGAGCAGAAACACTGATGATGAAGTCAGAGGAGAGGTGAGAACAAACTGGGAAAAGAGCAAATGGACTATGATGCAGGACAATGGGTGATGTTGAAATCCGGTCCAAATGGAGCAAAAGCCACCAACCAACAAGCCATAGGAAAAAAAAAAAAACTTAAAATGCAGCTTCTGCTAGTCATGTTTCCTGAGGTCCATCTATCCACATTGAGCAGTTGCCAGACAAATGCAGTTTAACAACAGGGTTTTATTTACAAGGAAAATTAACCAGGAAAACGAAAAGTTCTTAATGCTATAAGTGTTCAGTTATTTCACCCCAAGCACCATTAAGTCCGAAAGGCCCAAACACATGTCCAAGATGGCACCGCTCCAATCCTGCAGGCACCCTGCAATGTCCAGTCCTTCTCCAGCATCAGAATTCTCTTTGCTTATTCTCTCTCCAGTGTTCCGTGCTGCTCCACTTCTCCAAGACTCTTCAAACTTCTTCCACAATTGCTGGTGCATAAATCAGCTTTCCAAATGCCTAGCCATCTCCAGGTACCAGTTCACTGTGCCACCTTGCTGCAGTGCCACACTCTCCACACTGGCCACTATTCTGCCGGCCTTCCTGGCTCCTTGCTACCACCAACTCACTCTTCCAGGGGGGTTTTCCCTGGCAGGCCACATGGGTCTGTTCCCTCAGTCCACCATTCTTGTCTCTCTCCTTCCTTTCTTTTCTACACTCCTTCCTTTTATCTCCACCCTCACTTCCCCTTCTCATTTTCCCTCACAGTTTTTTTTTCAGACTCTGCCCATTAGGGTAATTTGGTACCAACACAATTTTTAACTGTGTCACTCACAACCTTGTATTAATGGGTACACTGAAGTGGCCACAACTGGACAGCAAAATGCTATACTTCCAAAACACTAACAAGGTTGTAGACCAATTGTGCTTTAGTTAAAAAGAAAAAGAAGAATGAGACAGTCTTCTAAAAGTTGAGACTTGGACTACAGTTACCAACCAGAAAATAAGAACCTCATTCCTTCATCTGTAAATGTGGAATTTTTATGAAGCAATAAAAAATAAAGATAATTTTAAATTAAAATTCTTTTTTTTATATTCATCAAAATTTTCTATACCACTTAAGTTGAACTTTGTTTATGCCCTATACCTGGATCTCTATTTTCAATCATTTGTTTGTTACTTCATCTTAAATGATTTCCTCAATACTATTTTTATACTTTACTTCATTTTCAGGCATGTCTAATATTCCTTGCTACTTACAAAATGATTCTTTTTTTATGTTTATTTTTGCATATTTTACAATATATGATTTTATAACTGCTAATCCCCATAGGAATACCCACACACACACACACCACATCTCCCCTGGTCACTTTGCCTCCTTTCTTTTTGTTGTTTGTCCATGTTTAGCTCTTTAGTCTTTTTTTTTTCTTGATCCATTTCCTCATCCTTGGTGAGGGTGCAATTTCCCAGGACTTGGTAGAACGTGCTGTTTATCATTCCTGTATCGCTTTTGGAGCACCTTTGGGCTTGGTGGGTCTCATCTCCGCAGTTTGTGCCACACAAAATGATTCTTGTAACTAAAATGATTTTTTTCTTCGCCATCATTCCTGAATTATAGTTGCTTCTAGTTATCACCATTTCTTCTCTGCACTCCTAAATTTCTAGTCTGAACTCATAAAAGTTGATATTTGCCTTTTTAGCTGAGAGTAACCATTGGGTCTCAATTTTTATATGCCCTTTAGTAACATCTTTCTAGTGACTATTCAACTGTCATTTACTTTTCCATTCTTTTCTTCCTTTTTACTTGTAGTAATTTTGCATAGATCCTGTGTTTTTATCTTGTTTGTATCATTTTTGAATGATAGTAGTTTCTCCTCAACCAACAATGTGGACAAGATTTGTGCAGAGAGAGAAACCAGGTCTGAGTTTCTGATCAAAGAAATTCTTCCTCGTGCATCCCAGGATTTCTTTAAAGGATGGAGCTATGAGTGAGACATTTTAGTTCTGACATTTCCCCAGCAGTCAATTGTCACTGAGAGACTGCCACAAAAGCAAACAGGTCCTCTTCCACAGGTTCTCTTCCACTCTGCCTCAACTTTGCATTTCCTGCAAAGATAGAATGTGTCTTTACTGCTTCATCCCAATCACCTTCCACCATCCTGCCCAAGTAGAATGGAAATTCTGATCACCAGCTAGTAAACTGTTTCTTTTTTGTAAAGGATTACTTCTTTCTCTCTCAGAGTGTATCCCTTTCTTTTTAAAGTTGGTTGCTCTCAACTGGTTTGTCTGAGATCTACATCTTTCTGAATGCTTTATAGATATATCTCTGGGTTCTTTTCAATCTTAACTTTATGAACTATATATTGTGGTTTGACTTGAGTTTAGAAATCAAACATTTGGGAGTAAGAAGTGGTTTCACTCAGGTGAGACAAAATTGATTGATCAGAAAAATGCCAGATTATAAGATCATCATGCCATTCACTGGTTTGGTTTTTTTTTTAAAACAGGAATTGCAGAGGAACTTCCAAAAAAAAAATAACATTTGGAAAACTGAAAAACTTGGAAAAGGTTTGTTTACATTTGAGTGCATGTATCTATTGGATGAAGGAAAAGGAGGAAATGTTAGACTGTCTACTTGGCTGACAAAGTTTATAATATGAAAGATGATCTGGCCACATATGCTTTTAACTATATTACTATTGTGATATATAAAAGCATACATAACTATATTACTATTGTGATATATAAAAGCATACATATCAACATTTTACCCTTTTTCAAATACATAGCATAAAGTAGCTATAGTGGACATCTGAAAACTCTTATATGACAGAGAATAAACAAATTGTGGATGAAAATAAGAATTCAAAGAGTACATACAATTATCAGAAGAATAAGTCAAAGTCATTATATTATAGACAGAATTTGTTGGCAAAAATTGTAGATGTTATCTATTCTCAGGACCCTTAGAATAATGACTCTTTTGTTCACCTTAGGAAACAAGCAGGAACATGGCTTCCCTACTAATTAATATCATGAAATAGCTTTCTAACCAATAGGTGTCTCCCAAAACATCAGTTATAACAGTCAAGTAACTGGTTTCTTTCCCTTCCCTGCATAGAGGTAAAATTAATCAATTAAAGGGAAAATACAGGCACATCCAAACTCCATATCCAAAAACTGCCTGTCAAATGTTTGTTTCCCTTGACTAGAAGCACCCTGAACCAAATTGGTTAAAAGTAGAATTGCAATGAAAACTAAAGATTCTGTTTATCTTCTTTATTTATCAACTAAGAGCTTCCCTTGGGAACTTTAGAACAAAATACTTTAAAATGCTTTAAGCCTCAAGTACCTGCATTATTTACAATAAACATCTCTGTACTCTTTCCTCCAGTGATCACATTGATCCACTTGCTGACAGCATGGAAGCTATTTGAAAAGTCATTTTTTTTCCATTTTATCCTTCTTCATCTTATGGGGTTTTTTAAAAGGAGTTTAACTGTTTCACGATAGGCTATCCAGATGTTCTTTAGACTATCTATAAGCTCATTTTAGAATGATGCCTTAATATCTTTTTCTTTTTGCTTTTATTTCTTTCCCTGGCTAAACAATCTTCTCTCTGTTAGTTTTTGTTTTGAATGAATGTATCAGTAATAATGTCATTCTTAGTTCCATGAGCTGCAGAGTTTATTAAATAATTCTTTGGGAAACTTCCAATCTCTTCTTAAAGTCTCAGAAATAGTAATTTCCTGACACATCTGCTATAGGATGCTTTAATCATATTTTGTTTACACCATATATATAACGCAATGTGTCTTATTATGTCAGAAAATAGTGAGAGCTAGAGTAAGTGATGATCTAGTTGTACAGGGTAAAGAGAGGGAGAAGGGAGCAAAGGGAAGAAAATAACACTGAGAAGCTAATAGATTAGACAAGTGAAAAGTAATCAATCCACTGTCTTTTAGGAAGAAGTCCCTTTTAGATTACTCAACAGCTAGAATCAAAACTGCCAGTTGGACATGAAGTTAGGTTAAAATAAAAAGACAGAGTTCTAGAATAAGCACATATCTTGGTTAGTAAAGAGGACTTCATTCTTTTTCTAAAAAACAATGACTTCTTTCCCTGGTCATTTTGGTTCAATTATAAGTATGAAAATTATCATATAATTCCAAAAACTTCCTGAAGGTTTTAAGCCTTTTAAAGTAGATAGAAATAATTACACATATTTAGTATCATTACTGGAATTCATTGAGTTATCATATAAAAGTGCATTGAAAATATTTCTAGCCTCAACATTTCAAAAGAACCATTCTTTGATTCTTATGAAGCTATAGAGAATCATTGTAACTATTTTACCATAATGATTATTTGTTCTTGATTATAAATGTTCTTGGGGAAAAGAAAACATTTATTTCATACTTTGTATTTTGTTGTGAAAGATTTTACAAAATTTTCTTCTGAGTTTTGGTTTTGATTAAGAACAAAGAGCTTTAGACACTTTTGATAGGATAAGCAACTGTAGAGTGAGTGAGGAAAGAATGAGAATATAACAGGAGAAAGGAAGAAAAAGTAAGATGGGGATTTTTCCATGTCTCCCCCTACTTCACAATTTATCCTAACACCAGTTCTGAAGAAGGTACATTTTTTTTTTTTTAGATAAAGAGGACAAATGAAAATATAAACATTTTTGCCATATACATTCCAACTTCATAGCTTGGTGGCAATGTAGATTGGTCAAAATATTAATACTGTATGATCCAGCAACCCACTACTAGGAAGCTATCCAAAGAATGCAAAAGTGCTAATTCAAAGGGATACATACACCCCTGCATTCTTTTGCTATAGCCAAGGTATGGAACAATCAAAGCCAATGGCAGGTGTGATGATGTGATATATATCCACAATGGAATAGTACTCAGCTATAAAAAACAGGTTTTATTTGATGCATATCAGGATTGGCCCAATACCAGAAGAATATGCCAAATTGTCAGATGAAGAGTGTGAGATTGGAAAGTCATGAGTAATTTTTCTTGGGGAAACAGGGTCTATACAAGTTGTAAAATATATCATGGTAATAAGGCCAGGCATGGTGGCTCGTGCCTATAAGCTTCAGCCTATGAAACTGCTGGGGCTGGGGATCATGGTTCGAGTTCCACTTGGGGCAATATAGCAAGACCTAGTCCCAAAAAATAACTGGGCATGATGGCACGTGCCTGTAATCCCAGCTACCTGGGAAGCTGAGGCTGGGGATGGATTGTGTCCATGGTACCCCGGGCCAACGTGAGCCTGCAGTATCATGGGCAAAAATAGCGAGACTTAGTCTCAAAAAAAAAATACATATATATCTTGGTAATGAAAGAACAAAACCTTTTGTTGGTGCAGTTATAGAAAGGATGCTGAAGGAAATAGGAAAATGTGGGCCTACTACCCACACAGGCATTATCTCCTAAGATGGAGATGTAATCACTGCAGGGGCAGAGAAGGTCACAGTTTCCATCTACACACACAGACTTACAGCTCAATGGGTTTGAGGAGTTTCTTCTAGTTTTGAAGGTGCTTATTCTCAAATAAATGTAACGCTAGACTGCAATGATCAACTTATACAAATTTTCTCTGACTTGTGCTGATACTTGAACACTAAATTTATGCAGACTAGATGAGAAAGAGCAGGTAGTCCTCTGAGTAGATTATAGGCAGATTAGAAAGTCCATCTCAGTGACTCTACAGTGTTAGGATTCTGCTGCTTCTTCAGAAATCTTGTCATTTTATGCACATCAGAGAACAACTATCTGGACCTGTGTTGTTACTATCTGGTTGCTATGATCTGGTTATGTGTCTGATTTTTAGTAGATTATGAAATCCTTGAAGGGAGATGTGTTGTATGTATTTTTATGTCTTCACTATCTAGTCATTAATCATTATGAAGATGCTGATTATAATAGTTACATATCTTGAAATATTAATAAGTTATTGTTACTTCTGAAAGCATGATTCATTTCATCTGCTCCCAAATAGTGCAGGATATATATTCTGATTACTCCCATTTTACAGCTAAAGGAATTGGAGCATTTATAGAAGTTTCAACTGTCCACTTTCTTTCATGCAGGCAGAGAATTTTCAAGCCCAAGTATCTGGCCCAGAATGCACACATAAACAGATGCTTGAAGGATTCTCACAGAACAAATGAATATAGCATACTTATTACAAAGCAGAAGAGCCTCTGACTCGGAGATGTGAGGAGGTGGACTGGGGTGACATCTCGGTGAAAGTGTCTATCAATCAGAGAAGGAAAGAAACTAAGGCAGGGAGGTGGGAAGCAACAAGCAATTTGGTGGCATGGAAGAAGATTGTTCTTGGAGAGATAAGCAAGGAGCATATCACAAAGGGCCTTAATTGCCTGGTGAGTAACTTAGAAAATGAGGACCACTGATGAATCTGACAAATAGAAATATTCTTAAAGTAACAGTGGTACAAAACATTTAAGAGCAAGGATGTTATTCTAAAATAATCACAACTATGCCCAAGTCATTGCCAATGAAACTATTGTCTATGCCAAGAAATCCCTAGGACATTCAAAACCCTTCCTTTGACTTTGTTTTACTGCTATTTCTTCAACCTATTGCATCCTTTTTCTTCTCATTTTTCCTTACTGGTTTAAAATGTAGTTTTAACATCATCTCCTCTAATAAATATCCTTTCTCTCTTTTCTCCAGTATTTGCCCTATATAGCATCACTTATGATAGATATTTCCTTGCAATTGTCAACTTCCTTACCTTTTCAGTCTTTTTTCCCAAGATGCGGATATTTCACAAACCAGCATCATCCTTCATTTTCATGTCTACCAGTTTGGGGTACAAAATAAGGACTAAGCAAATGCTGTTTAAGCAATCAATGGTTCATCTGATTTTGAATCAATTTTTAATAATTTTTTTTTATCTAATTGTTACTCTACACTAGCATCTGGTATGGTTCTCATATACATTGTAAATAACTTCCCAGCATTATTTTTCAGAACCATCCCTTATGATATCAAAATTTCTACACAGTACAAAATAAATAAAGTACAAAAGTAAGCATCTACCAGGCAAATGTGTGTGTGTGGGGGGGGGGGGGTCATTCAATTTCAGGTGGAATACTTGAGCATAAAGGCAGATATTCAGTTCAGCCATCTCAGTCCCACTATCCAATCTTTTTCTTTCTCCTTTTCTAACAATGCCTTCTTTTCTGTTGACACTTTGCTTTTTGAAAAAGCATCATGCTCTCCCTTCTTTGTTCAGCTTCCAGCTGGATCTTCTATACATTTTTCCCTAGCTCAGTTAATGACAAATGTCTTCAAGGATCAAAATGATTTTCACATATTTTCTGTCCTGATCTTCGTATGTTAGTTCCCAATATTCTTGATTATTTGTTTGAATTATGTCAACTTATTCAATGTTCAGCAAACATGGACTGCTCACTGAGCTAGAAATAATGATGTGAATAGAGAGATGAAGTGGACAAGATCTCTAGGGCATCTACCCACAAAAAAATGTACATTCCTCAGGGGAATTACAGGTATACAGCAAGAGGAATACCTGTGCTATAGGGGCAAAGATAAGAGCACCTAATCTGATATTCAGTTGTCAGTGAAAGTTGCACATTTTGAATAGGTTGATATTAGTTAAGAAAAGGGAAGAGGTAAAATGATGGCCATAGGAAGAAAAGGTAAGCAAAGGCATCTAATACTTGAAAGTTCAGGGTGGATTAGAACTGGAAAATAAGAAACTGAGACTAGTACCAGTCATGAAAATTTGGTGGAGGTGACTAGAGTAGAGCCTTAAGACATAACCAGGTGGCGTACATTGAGTTTTAGACACATGACCAGGGCTTTGGTCTTTGGACAGTCACAGTGCAGCACATACAATGTGGAGTGGTTGTTCAGTGATTATTTAGTAACATCATCCCCCCCCCTCCAGAAAAGAGGTCGAAGAGCAAGAAAGCTAAGTAGAACTAAGAGTGAAGAGACTCTCATAGTAATACAAGTAAGAGATTTTCGTTCTCTATATTATCTCCATAAAGAAGGATCAAAGTAGGTCAAGTGACAGAGATTTAATATACAGAACATTCTGTAATTGGCCAATAATTGGGGGTGAAGAATAAAAGAAACAGGTGGCCTGAACTCCAGTAAGATCTCTCCTGCCTGGTTTTACCGCAGTCTAACCTGAATCTTCTGGCTTCTAGAAACTTCTCACGTGTCCATTTGGTATAGATTTTAAATTTTGTGCTTCAACAATCTCTTCTATTGATATGTATATTGCTAATTTCACCTTTGAAATCATATGAAATTTGATAAGGATGGTATTGTCTTTATTGATTATTTCCTCTGTATTAGGATGTTTGAACAGTTCTCTTGTGCTAGTTCCTCCTCTGTGAATCTAGTCCTGGGTCTGTGACAGACAGAAGGAGGGTTTCCTTCATCCAAACTCTAATTTCAGTGCATATATCTCCATTGTTATCATATAGCAATGCAATGATGTGAACCCCAGTAGGTTGTAAGGTTTTAAAGGATGATGTCTTTTTTATCCTTACTTCTTCAGTGCCTAGCAGAGTGCAGGAGAGCCTGGCGCACATTTAATATGTGTTGATTTAATGTATTGCTTTGTTTCACTGGTATTACTGTTGCAATTTAGAAAATTCTTTCCCTGACACAGTGAGGAACTCTGCTAGAGCAAATGGATGCTCTGTGCCTCTTAAGTCTATTAAGCATTTGTATTAATTTAAAATGAGATAAACTATCATGGGAAATAATCCTAAACTGTTTCCTCAGCTATTTATTCTGCACATTGATGGAACCAATAATATGAAGGGCAATGAGTATGAGTAGGTTATAGTTTCCTAATGTACCACATACCAATCAGATGACTCTCAGTGCAAGCCATTTATAATGTCCTTCTCTTCATATCCAGGCATTGGCAATCAAAAACTGAAGCTGAAATGCAATGATTCATTCAAAGTGGACCTGACATCCAAACCTTTCTGAGGTGCTCATTTGCATAATTGTATGTGTTATTCATTTTCTCTCTGGCTCAGTCACTCCACACTCTCAGCCATGAAAATGCCACTATAGCGTATTTGCCACCACAGTCCCGAAAGGCTGAGAAATCAGAGCTGGGGGGGGGAGAGCACAGCACAAATAAAAACACCCCGGTGGCAGCATTCACATCTTCATGTCGTTTTCTGCCAACCCAGCCTTCCATTTATGTCTGGGTGCTGGTTCTATCAAACTTCTGTCTTGTATCAATTTTTAGCAGCATGGATAATTTATTGCATCTAGGATGATAGAAAACCAGCTTTATACATCATTCAGCTTGCAAAAGATGTGTAGCTTCAGTTCCTTAATGGTGTCATTTTGGCTGAATGCTATTAACAGATTACCCCTGCCTAGGGCAGTGGAGCATGTGCGGCAGAAAGATAACCTTGTGTTCGTAATTTAATATTAACTGTTTTCTCCATAGTACCTCTTTCCAGTACATTAACAACAAACCAATATGGCCTTGTCCCCTGCGGTCGTATTCTTCAGCAAAAAAATGGATTACATGATAGCAAGTTCCTGAAGATTTCCAATGAAGTATTACAAATCACTCAACACCCGCTCTGCAGAAATGAAAAATAAACAGGCTTAGATTCAATCAAATTTAATTCCTCCAATTTAGCTTTACCGCACTTCAAAGGGTGCTCTTATTAATGTCTTGGTGAACAAATTTAACAGTCATTTTTCCTCCTTCTTAGACGAAAGCCTCTAGTTGTGTTCAACATATAGTGAGATCAAGAAACTTTTATTTTATTTTATTTTTTTTAGTGACTACTCTGTCACAGTTTGATATAAAAGTGTAAGCCATTTACAGAAAACTCTTTATGGAATTTTTATCCTATTCCATTCCCGGGAGCTAAATTTATATCCTGCATTAGCTATCATAGCACTAGAGTATTAGTCTTCCCCTTTTGCAAGCAGTTCAGGTCAGTCGGAGGCCCTATCACTCTCCAACACTCACATACACAGGCATTATGAGTTTATCTCATCTTCTGCAGCAAGTACCAGGCCCAATTCATTCCTTTAGGCTACTTTACTAATAACCTATTCCTTATCAGGGCCTCTCCACCTCAGCTTGTGATCAAAGACCCAATTAATGGAATGGAGAAAGGTGAAGCATTCAAATAATGGAGACAGCTGTTTTTCTCTGTTAGAGAAAATCCATTCGTATTGTTATCGCGCTCACAAGTTCTGCAGCTCCCGTTTAATTCAGTCTCCCTCTATTTCTGCTGATGATAAAAAAAAAGTCACAATGAACTCCGAAGAGAATGGCAGAAATATCACCGTGTTTCAACTTAGACTGGGAGTTATCAACTCGAGAGTGAAAATACAAGCAGATAAGGAGAGGAAATGTCCAACAAAGACCATATCAAAAAAAAATTTTAAGTTTTTTCAAGCAGCATTCTCTATTCATCATTCTGATTTTTTTGTTCATTTTCTGCCCTGTGCCGTATTACTCGACTGTCTACCTCAGCAAAGCAAAGGCTGATAATATCTCACGTTCCACATCAGTTGAAAAGTAATTAAAGGCAGAGTAATCATAATTGGTTGGTGGGGACATTTTTATGAACTTCATGCACTTATGGGCCCAGGAAACCTTATTAGAGCTCCAACTTGAAGTTAGATATTTCTCTGTGAGTCACACCATCTGCCCCTAAACCGGTTTTAAAACTGTTCTTTTTTTCCCCTTTAGCCATTTTAAGCATCTTCTGCCTTCAATGACATGCAGGCTTTTCTTAACTGCGCCTCAATATGACAATAAGCTAGTAAATCTCAGGCACAAGATATGTACGACCCTATCATTACTCTCCTAAGAAGTGTCACTTGTCTATAAAGGCTCCTTTCCCTTTGCCTGGCAAGGGAACAGCACAAACTGCTTGGTTCCAGAGTTAATGCTCTGTTGTCTACATTTTCACTTATTTAAAGTGGGTCAGATTCAAAAGCTGGAAGAGAAACAAAAGCAGTCCTTTGCTCTTACTTTGTATAGAACATATTTCCTTGTAAGGTTCTAAATCCAGGATTGTTTTGGTTTTGTCAAATAAGAAGAGAAACATGTACATTGTTTTTTCTCCCCCCAGGAGAATTCTCTTGGAAAGCAAGAATAAGAATCACATATTTGAATTCCTGCCTGAACACATATAACTAGCAAAATAAACATGTACAAAGCTACAGTCTATGCAATGAATAGAGACAGAAAAATCTGAAAGGGCTGTTCTCCCAGGCTGATAGCTCACAGGGGACTCCAGGAGGTATGTGAGGCAGACTAGAAAGAAAAGCATTTTGCATTTACATGAGAGATGAGCATTTAAAAGAAGACTTTATGGAAATAAATAATGTGGACTAGTAAGCAAGTCAGGTCTTCCTACTATTTTCCCTTCACTTCAACTTTTAGAAGCAAAAGCTTTAAACGTAATTTTTAATTCTGCTTTGGAATAAAGCAAACCTTTTATTTGCATGCCACAGATCTTTATATCCATTTCTTAATGTTGAATGTTGAGCAAATACATATGAAACAAAAGCAAATCACCTTTCTCAAGATACAAAATACTAAAAGCAAAACTATCAATAGTTTCCCTTAGGCACACTAAAAATCTAAAAACACTGTTGTTAATGGAGTAGAAAAAGCAAAACAAATTATGAAATGTGGCTATAATCTTTCAACTGCAAGAGGAAAAAAATCTATAAACTTTTTAAGTTTTAGTATTCTTTATATAAGGACAAAATCACATGGTCACCTAGTAAATTTTCTCTAACAGTTTCACAATAGTGAGAAAAATGTCTACTCTTTTTTTATTGTTAGAAGGATTTTGTCAGTCAGGATAGACTAGATTATATTGTACTAACAACCAATTAAAATTTTCAGTGGTTTAGAGCATCTATTTTTAATAAGATATTATTTATACTGGATTAGATCAAGACAGTAGCAGAGGAGGTTCATTGCAGTACTCCTGGGAGGATAATCTGAAATTGATCCAAAAGTTCATGAAACCCAGCAGGTCCTGGACTGTGGGAGAAACTGGAGCAGTAATTTTCTTTTAGTTTCTTCCTTCTATTACTATCCATATGTCATCATTTCACTTATATTTATTCCATAAAAAAGACCAGGAGTCAAACTCTAGCCAGACACTTAATTTTTCATATACAATGAGGAAGGAAAGAAGAAAACAAAGTGCTAGTTCTCAAAAACCCAGTTTAGGGTAGAAGTGAAAATATAAGCTTCAAGTATACCACATGAAAAGTAGAGAGCAATTATATGATTTTTTTAAAATAATGTAGTACTACTGGTAATACGAATGGCTGTGAATTATAAACATTCAATATCAGGCACCATTGGGTGTTACTCACTCTATTTTCAAGATGCCTGAAGACAGCAATTCAATTGCTGTTAAGAAATGTAATGGAATGCCACTATTCTTCTTCCTGCCTTCCCGGCTTCTCTGGAAAACTCTGCATGCAACCACCTAATCAAACACCAATCCATCTCTCACATGACTCTTCTTCAGTGCCTGTCTTCTTTTGACCTTTCTAAATAGCTTCCTTTTCTTCTCTCTATCAGTGGTCTCCTCTGTAAGCCCTTCTTTTCAGGCTCATTATGAGCCTTACATGTAATAAAATTTGTTAAAACTTTGATTTAACCACTATACAAATAAAATTATTTCTATCCACTGAGTAGACATTCAAGTAACTCAAATGTTGGTCTGGGAGAAAAGTCTTTGCCTCTTTTTCTTCACTAAGGTATAACACTAAGCTTTGACTTCCTCCCCAAGATCTAGAACTTTCCTTCCAGTTGCCCAAGTCTGTACTAGAAATTTTGAAATTTCATGTGCTAAATCACCCAATTGCATCTCATTGGAAGCCATATTCCTTTCTCAAAATTTATATTTTTGCTGATGATACACCCAGGCATAAGACTGTCAGCCTCTTTGCATTTGAGTTCATCCCTACAAAATATAGCCCTAACTCTTCTTCCCTCTGCCTTTACTCCTGTCTTTTTTGCCTCTACCTAAACCACTACCAATTTTTCTAGTAATTTTTATTTTTGTTTTGTTCCCATATTCAACAATCATGATTTTTTAACAAACCAACAAATCATGGAAGTCAAAGGTAGCAAATGAACTGAGCTATGAATGTCCAGACTAACATTATTAATGTTATCAATATTATTTCTGAGGGTGTTTGTGAGGATGTTTCTAAAAGAGATTAGCATCTGCGAGAGATTGAGTAAGGAGGAAGACCTCCCCAACATTGGTATGCATCCTTCAATCTCTTGAGGACTTAAATAGAACAAAAAGGCAGAGGAAGATCAAATTGGCTCTTTCTGTGTGAAGGTGAACTGAGACATTGGTTTCCTTCTACCAGAGCCTTGAACTCAAATTTACTCATCAGTTTTCTTGGTTCAGTTTTCAGAGAGCAAATTATAGGCATTTTCAGCCTCCATAATCACATAAACAAATTTTAATCTTATTTATTTACATATATAATCTAGTCATTTTAATAAACCTCATTCATGTGTAATTTAATTTATATATAATATTTTGCATAATAGTATATATACCTCTGCATATATATTTGTATATTGCTTTACAGTAATCAAGTTGCTTTTCTTATCCATCTTGCATATACATTATATATATAAATATATACTATATATAAATGTATATTTATTTATATAAGTAATATATTTTATTTACATAGATTTATATGTATGTATTTATATATAATTGATCTCTTTCTCTGAAGAACTCTTTCTAATACAACTGAGGAAAAACTCCAGATTTTAAGGCTTTCCATTACTTCTGCACTTCCAATACTCTTTCCATACCCTCTCTAGTTATCCAAACTTTAAAACATAAGAATCCTCTGCTCTATTTGTGTTGGTTATCATAGAAATTGAGTCCATACTTAAATTAGTCTATAAGTCACTGCCCATATTGTTTAATGAATTGAAAAGTCCTATCTAGTCTAAAATAAAAATCAAATTCTACTTCTAAGAAATCTTCTCAATACTTCAGTTTTTATTAGTTTCTTCAGTAACATTTGTAGGTCACTGTGACATAGGCAATATATGGGTACCTTGAAATTCAATTCCTTATTCTTGTTCTTTGTTTCATGTGAACATACCTAATCTATCTATTGTCCTATAAGCTTCAAGTCAACTTGGGTCATACTTCCCATTTCTTACCTGCCTTTTACAATAACACACAAAAATTTCACAAATACGGTCCTTAATAAATCCCTGTTGAGTGCCTGCCTAAGATCTAAGAATTTTTCAGTCTTTCACCTATTTTCTCTCTAATCAAAATAACTTTGAAGTTTTTTATTTTATTTCAAGACTATGCCATGAAATAATTTTAGTCTTCTTGCGTATTTCCCTAAATAGCACTTAGCAACATGACTATATTTTATAATGTTAAATGAGGTTATTAAGTGACAATAATAAGGATACAATGATGTTATGATTTTAAAAGGTGCTTGCAGATAGTACTAATATGATGACATTTCTGGGCAAAGAAATGCATTTGTAAATCACACATTAGAAAGGAAATGAATCTGTTCTGGATACCAAAATAGAGCATTTTCCCAGTGAACTAACTCCCATGTTAGTTCATGGGATCTAGAGATTCAGAGTTCCGGAAACACCTTTTCTGTGTTGAGAATGAGAGCTCCTCCTCAGCCTTAGATAGTATCAATCAGGTGTCTATATAGGAATTGACAAGTGAGGGGGCTGGGGAATGTGGGCAACAAAGTCAAATATAATGTAAAAATTAGGAATTTGTGTGCTCCAGTAATTATGCTCATTTTCATTGCAATCTGACTTGACTTTCCTTCTGTTGGTTCCAGTCATCACATATTTCCAAGCATAGTCTTTCTTTTTCTTTGAAGAGTTTCAATTTCTCCCAGAGAATTCTACACCTGGAGTACATTTCCATATGCTTGCTCAGCGGCACATGCATTTACAATTGTCTTGTAATTGTATTTACATGTCACCTGTATTTACAAAAGACACTGTGCATTTATTAGTGTCTGAACTTTTTAAATATAGTGCCTTTCATAAACATAAATATGTCCATCCTATCTCACCTGAGAACAGCTACTCACAACACCATCTCTCTAGTGTCAAGAAGCCAACTCTAGGCTTAAGTATATTCTAGGCAGATAGAGATAAGTTTCAACAGTAACAGGGCATGAGTGGGCCTTGCTTTTGTCAGATCTTTATCAATTGATGGGCAGCCATTAATGGATGGTCCTGATCAGATAGCAATTGATCTGGGACTCAGGAGCCCAGACCACATATAGAACTCACTCTAATGGCAGTGGATGGTCCCTTGCTAACTTACTTTCACTCAGCTCTGACTAAGTGGATGGACTGAGCTGGGCATTTTTTTTCCCTCTAATTTGAAAGCAGTCACTATTTATTAACTAACTAGATTACAAAAATAATCATGGTAGATACATTAGTTCATCCCTCAATTAAGCCTATTGGTCAGATTGCCCCTGTTGTCAGAATCTCCACTTTCTAAAAAATGGGCAGCCTTTTTCTACATTCCACTTCATGAAAAAAAATTTGAAAGATCAGAGGAAGTTCTTTGTCTCTCTCAAGCATTTTTCAATAATTTAGATCTCATGAATCAGATTCTCAATACAGATGATGCTTTATCTACCAAGAGATCAAGTAATTGATGTGTTATCCGTAAAGGCAACTTGCTTCTTATTTGTCACAACCAAGCATGTGGATCAGGTTCCACAATTAGCATCTTCACCAGAGCTGGGCTGAGTTTAACAAAGGTGCCGCTAAAGTGCCTGTGAAGGCAAAAAGCTGCAAAACCTTTGGGCTCAAGCCATGGATACAGCTGATCCTGATGACAAATGCTGATTTGGCTTCCACAGGGATGTAGAAGCTGCCAGCTTTTCTTGCCATCCTACTCATTGTAGACTCATTTCTGTGCATCTGCCTATAGATTCCTTATGACAGTGCTTGGCTTTTTTGTAGATAAGCTTTCTCCTAGGCTTTGGAAGCATCTTTTGGGCACACTTCTTTCTCAGGTGCTTGATCTTCAGCTCAGCAAAATTCCTTCTGACTTTCAAGCATTTGAGGCAGAGCAGGATATTGTCCTTTTCTTGGGTTTCTGGCATAGCAGGATCCTTCTTTTCCTTCTCCTCTGCACCCTCCATGGTATCAAATAGAAAGTACTGGGCAGGAAGGACATTTTTAATGCTGTCTTTCAGAGTCACCATAGAGCATTTTGTACCTTTGAGCAAACCAGAATCACACACTCTTCTTCAGCACAGTTTCTTTTCATCTGTCAGAAAATTGTCATAATATCCCGATTTTGTTGGAACAAGACAAGTTTCCTGCTATCTCCAGAAAATTGTCATATCGAATACACAAATCTGTGCTATCATATGGAAGGCACTCTTAGATGTGACCCTGGTGCAGTACATACCTATATACCCATGCACGCAATGTCTGTGACCCCATTACCTCGTGCCTCTTCAGCCTTCCTCAAAATCCAGTTCCAACCAACTCTTGCTTTCAGTGAGCATTTTTGTCTTGTTCTTAATATGACTAGAAATTTTTCTAATATCCTCGTAAAGTCTGATACTGGCCTTTGGTTTGAACTGCCTATGTTTGTCATGCTGAATCTCAAATATCTATCTAGGTCTATTTGTGCAGAGAATTTCTTTGAAAATCAGAAATAGGATTATTTGAAGAATTTTTTATCAGTAAAGAGAACAAATCTGTATAACTACAACTTGTCAATATCTGCCAAAATTTTAGTTCCATTTGCTTTTAACCAGTAATTCTACTTAGAGATATTGAATCTACAGATATTCAAGTATGTTTATGGATAGTAAATACAAAGGAAGAAATACTCAAAATGACATAGTATTGTTCAATAGAGAATTGATGAAATGAATGGTGATATATAGATATATACCAAAGAAAGAATATTAAGCAGGTCTTTAAAATATGCTATAGTAATATGTAAAAATCCAAAAAATCTTAAGATTCACTCACACATCCATTTTAATATTTCAATAAATATTTACATTATCTACCTCATAGGTGCCTTTTTTAGATAGAACAATTCCATAGTTAATAAGAGAAATACAATCTCTGTCTAAACGGGGCTTAGGTAGTAGGAAAAAAGAGAAAATAAATTGGTAAATAATGTAATGTCATAGAGTAACATGTAATAGAAAGAAAAAGAATGAAGACAAAGGGCAATAGGCGTGATGGAATACTGTTTTGGATAGGGTCAACTGGAAGTCATTCTGAAAAAACTAATATTGGAGAAGGAATTTTAATTAAATGAGTCACTGGGTCCTGAAAAGGTCTATAGAAAGGAAACACAAGAAGAAAAACAGATGTGCAAAGGTCCTGGTTAAGAAGGGTATAGGGTATGATTCCTGCTCTTGCTTGAGAAAGAACAGTAAGGGCAGTATAGTTGGAGCTCTCAAAAGAGGACGGGGTAGAGTGAGAAGCTGAGGATTTTAATTTAATTTTATATAGTCTAATCTTTATGCAACTAAAATTAATTTGGAAAATTAATTTTAATTTGGAAAAAGCATGACACAAAATTACAATATATAAAAAAAAACATGAAATTCTCCAGGGTTCTTGGTAAAAACTATTTTTTCCCTGTGAAATTTATACCAATTTAAACATCTACCTGCAGTAAGTAATTCCATGGGAATATGTCCTTGCCAACACAAAGGATTATAATTTTTGAAATAACTGTTATTTGCACATGCTGTTATGATACTGTGATTTATAACAAATAACAGATATTTGGTCTTTATATCCAAGTCTAACAGAGCTCCTAAAATACTTGGAATTTTCTGTGATGAGACGGCAAGGTGTCTTTTGTTTTGCAAATGAGATGACTTTTGGAAACCACCCTCCCCACCTTCTTCACAGAAGGGTAGGATCTGATTGTCAGAAGAATCAACCCTGTAATAGGACAGTTGGAAATTTCAGTTCCATCCTTTTACCTCCAGGGAGAGGAAAGGGACAAGAGGTTGAATCGATTGTCAACGACCAATAATTTAATTAATTATGCCATGTGATGAAATCTCCATAAAATCCCAAAGGACTGGTTTGGGAAGCTTCCAGGTTGGTGAACACATGGGAATTGGGGGGAAATACTGTACCTGGTGAGGGCATGGACACTATTTGACAATTCCCCATACTTTGTCTTATGTGTCTGTCTTATCTGATAATTCCTGATTTATATCCTCTAACAAATCAGTAATCTAGTGCATAAACAGGTTTTCTGAGCTCTGTGAGCCACTCTAGCAAATAATAGAATCCAAGGGTGAGATTATGGGAGCCTCTGATTTAAAGGCAGTGAGTTGGAAGCATAGATGACAACCTGTTTTAAAACAGGTGTCTAAAGTTGCAGGGAGTGGAGCAATGCAAGGTAGTCTTCTGGGACTGAGCCCTCAACCTGTAGAATCTGATGCTGTCTCCAGAGAGACAGTGTCAGAATTGAATTGAATTTTCTGACACCCTATTGACGTCCCAGAAGTGTTTACTGATAAGGAAAAAATATCCCCCCATGCAAACAAATACACTTTGAAACTGGGGTCAGAAACCCTCCCCCATGCCTTTTTTTTTTTTTGGTTTAATTTGCATTTTTAGTAAAACTTAGCATTTTGTGAAATTCAGTAAATTCCTTTACATACTTTCCATATCCTAAACCATAATGTGCCCATATTCGTGTCTGTTATTTCTATGGCACTGAAAGCTTTTTAACACCATCATGCAGCAAGTTGATGAACTGCTTCAGTGATGTGCTGGGGCCAACTCATACTGGCTCACAAGATCCATTTGTGAAATGTTCAAGAGTTTTGCAAGCCAGTTGTTGAAATATTGGTATCATGAAAGTCACTGTGGTGAAAGTATTCATACCATGTAAATTGACAAATGCTACAAATCAGGACTTTTTTTTAGTAGAGGTAGCATACCACTGGTTTAATTAATTCCTTAAATTACAAAAAAAAAGTTAAAACAAAATTAATACCTCTGAGAATTATTTGAGGCATTCAAACCTCTATGAAGAGCTTAATTCCTCCCTCTAATTGTTCTGACAGGAATCAGCCCATAATTAGCCATCATAGATGTACATTCTGCAGGAGAAACAAGGGAGTTATAAGACTGACTCTCTCTCTCTCTCTCTCTCTCTCTCTCTCTCTCTCTCTCTCTCGCTCGCTCGCTCTCTCTCTGGGGAATATATTTCCTTTTTGGATTTTTCTCTCAGTTTCTTGTAGAACCAGAACAGGACTCAATGCCAAAAAAAAAAAAAAAAAAAAAAAAAAAAAAAAAAAAAAAAAAAAAAAAAAAAAGATATAAATAGACAAGACACCGAGTATCTAGAGTATCTAACCTCTAATCTAGCCTCATTCAAGTACTCCTCTAGATCACATAGAAGGAAAGCAAGCAGAAAATGAGAACGTGGAGTGAGGCCTCTTTACGGATTCTGCTTGTGCCCCCAAAATTCATATGTAAAATCCTAAACCCCAATGTAGAAGTATTAGGAGATGGGACTTTGAAGGTGATTAAGTCATGAGGGTGAAACCCTCATAAAAGGGATTAGTGCCATTATAAAAGAAACCCCGGACAGCTTTATAATCATTTCCTGTATGTGAGGAAATTGGAAAAGACAACTGTTTATGAAGCAGGAGGTGGGCTTTCATCTGAGCCTGCCAACCCCTTGGCCTTGCACTTTCCAGCCTCCCAAACTCTAAGAACTAAATATTTATTTTTTAAATGATATAGTCTATGGTATAAAAGCAGCCCAAATGAACTAACAATCCTCCTGCTATATTTTTCAATGTACTAAGCATTCAGGGGGGGAGAGGTGCAGATTGGCAATAGTAAGTGGAATTTATCTTCTTAAAAGATATGGTCATGTCCTACCCCCAGTACCTATTAATATTGTTTATTGGGAAATTGAATCTGTAGATCTAATCAGCTCAGAAAGTGACACTGAATTAGGGTGGTCCTAAATCTTGTCTGATTTCCTTGTAACAGAAAGGAGAGAGATATTTGAATAGATATACAGACTGGAGAGACAGATAAGAAGGTCCTTTAATGATAGAGAGAGTAGAGGGAGGAAGTGACATATTGTTACAAGGAAACCTCAAAGGAAAATAAGATGGCCCAGGTATGAGTCCTCACTCACATGCTTAAAAAAACGAAGAACAAGATCCAAGGGCAGGTACACATAGAAAGGTTAATAAGAGGTTTATTTACAAGGAACAAAAAAGAATGAGCACAAAGAGAGGGAGAAGGAGGGAAAGAAATGAATTGGTTGATAGACTACCAGTACCACTGTCTGGGCTGGGTCCCTAGGTGCACGCTGAAGGTGGGCAAAACCAAGACTCACCAGGCCCACGTCACGTGTATTTGGTTTTATACCAAGCATGTCTTAATTTTATACCAAGCATGTCTTAATTTTATACCAAGCACTCTTAATTCCCAACAATCTGCCTTCAAGAAGTCTAGAGTCTTGGCAGATTCATAGCATGATGAGAGTTGGAGTCCTTGATGCTTGCAATCTCTTTAGCATGGAGGTGTGGAGTCCATAAAACGTCAATGGGAGAGTTCATTCATGGTGTACTGTAATCCCCTTCCCCCAACAAAACCAGAGATTTTCAACAACTGGAAAGTAAAAGGAGACTGGAAGAATTCTTTCCTAGAGCACTTAAAGGGAACATGACTGTGCAAACACCTTGATTTTGGACATTGGGCATCCAAAACTATAAGAAATAAATTTATGGTATTTATTCCCCAACATCACCCCACCCCAATTTATGTTGATTAAAAGCTGACAAATTTGCTGTATTGTTATGGCAGCAATATTAGTCCCTGTGATGGCAGGGACTAATACATTGACTGTATCTGTGTCCTCTCTTCCTGAAGAAATGAATGAATTTTTTAATCTAAAGCCATGGTTCATAACCATCCTTTCGCTGTTTTGCTGTACCTTTATATAACAGAGTATTATCTCCAAAGGGAATGTTTATATGATATTACATTTTTAAAAATAAAATTATTTGGAACATGTATATGATAATCAACTAAACGCATGGATATGCCTAACTTTGCCTGGAGAACTATTTAATCATATCACAAGTTAAATGTCACTTAGAATAAAGACCTGAGAACAAAGAAATATAAAAATGTAAATCTAGAAATAATTTCCTAGGAAAAAAAAACTCTGTGTTCAAGATTTAGTAATAATCTACTAAAATAGTAGAAACATACTGAAAAATATTTCTGTAAAATGCAAAGGAACACAGAATAAGCAATAAACAGCATGAGTTTATAACAACCAACTCATGCCAGAGGAACTTGATTGATTTCCTTTCAGTTTCATTACAAAATTAGAGCACAAAGGGAATCCTGTAGTAGACACTGTATATTTGAGCATTAGAAAAATACTTAATTGGATCTCATGAAATTCTGCTTTAAAATTGAAGTAAAATTGGCCTGCACACAAACACATTCACACAAATGGGAAACGGGTGAGATGAATATAAACAACGAATAATGATAAACAGTAACAGACTGAGTGTATGAAAGAGGTATCCAGTGGTGAGTCAAAAGAATCAAGCTTAGACGCAGTTCTTTTCAACATCGACTGTAATAATCTGGAAGAGTGGATTGCATTCCATGTGTTCATTAAACTAGTACAGGATACTGATCAGTGGAGTCCTTGAACTCTATGACACTAGTAATCCAGTGGGTTCACCACAGCACAAAAATGTAGGCAAGATGTAAAATGAGTTTTGCCATGAAAAGAATGAAAAATGAAGTGCCAGAAAGTAGAGCCAATGGTAGGAGGGGCTAGAACCAGAAAATAACCACACACTGATGAGTAAAAATAATACAATGGATTAAAGCCTAAACAAAAGATCTTGTATTGATCTAGAGACTGGAGTGTGCTGTAATGTTAGAAAAGTTCAATTTGTATCTAAGATTTTGTAAATAAACAAAGTCAACTGAAAAATAAGAAAGTAGTTCTCCCCACTGATTTGTGTCATGAAATTAAAAATCAGTGAGATCCTTTATCATCTCCCTGGTAGAGACTCTTACTGGCAGTAATTACTGGTAGTAATTCTTACTGGCACAAGTCTTAAAGTAATAGATCTCCCTCCTATGATAAAACAGCATTGTTCATGAATATGATTGTGTGTATTGGTTAAAGTACAAGTAAATATTCATTCAGCAAGTATCTACTCAGCTCTTAACATGTGACAAGTATTTAACTAAATGTGCATCATAGATTAATTTCTACTCTCACAAAGCTCATATTTTAATAGAAATAAAGAGAAAATAAACAAATGTAACATAAAAAATAAAGGCAATAAAGCTAGGAACATGTGCTAGTTGACAAAGAATAGTTAAGGAAGGTAACTCTGATGAGAACTTTTCAATGGACATCCAAATTGAAGGAGCAAACAACACCGATACTTGTGGTAGAGTTATCTAGGCAGATGAAATAACTGGTGCAAAGTCTGTGAGGCAGAAGAATGTTCTGTGTGTTCAGGAAGCAGCAAGGAGGTTGGCAAGACAGGAGCAGATGAGCTCACAGAACACTGATTGGTGACAGGGCACAACCAGAGACTAGATTCTATAGGATCTAATTATAGATGCAACAGTCATGGAGAGAACCCACTAGATCTCCTGCTGTGCAGAGCGTGGTAGATACAGTCCTGCCTCACTGACATTTGTACTGAAATCATGCTTCCCTAAGTTTCTCCCAGCCAATGCCTGAGTACCAAAGGGGCACTAGCACTGCCACATTACTGCCCTCAGGCAGGGTCCCCCCAAAAGGTGTCTTTGGCTTGGAGACTTAAGTTGCCACCACACTGTCCTCCATCAGAGTCTACTATCAACCATTGCCATCACCCCAGCTTCCAGGTAGGTAGCTGGAAGCTACCTACCTCTTGTCCATTTCTCTCCCAATTTTGACTGGTTCTTTATCCAAAATCATCAAAGCCTGTTACAAATTAGACAATAGAATCACATGTGGATTTTGCTTATATGAATCAAGAATCAATTGCAATTGCCAAAAATTAAGAAATGAGAGAGACAGGAGGTGGAGGTGGGAGAGAGGCAATTGAAATAATGAAGTGTGAGATACACTGCCCACAATTTCTTTCAGCACAATTCTTCACCAGAGGTTGTTTTCAGGTCCCCATGCCAACTACTGTGAACATGTTTGTATCTCAGAGTATAATTTAAAGACACCTCTGGCTGAAAATGTTATGCAAGTGGATCATGGATGCACATCAATAGTGTCTTATGTAAGAAGAGTGACAAAAGGATATATGGATTGCACTGACATTGTTTCCACAGCATAGGCTGGGCATAGTTAGTCACACTCCATGATCGAGATTTCAGGAGGAAGGCCTGCCAGAGCAATGGCTAGGTGAGAGACAGCGCACCCGGAGAGAATGAGCTCTGCCTCTGCACCACGGTTCACAATTGCAGGGGAGACTAAGAGGAACTAGGAACTTCTGTTTCTCTGAATGCCAGGAAGGAAGGAAGGAAGGAAGGAAGGAAGGAAGGAAGGAAGGAAGGAAGGAAGGAAGGAAGGAAGGAAGGAAGGAAGGAAGGAAGGAAGGAAGGAAGGAAGGAAGGAAGGAAGGAAGGAAGGAAGG